>JAOVYX010017285.1:0-22587 GCA_035668315.1 Drosera spatulata
GCAATTGCTCGTCGGGGCTATATATATCGGTGATATATACATTTCCAAGATTAACAGTCGTCAAGGAAAAAAACAAAAGACTTAAACGGCAGAAATAGTATGAATTCCAATGAAAGTGTCTATCTAGATTTCATTAGTTCATACAAGTAAAACCTGAGCTCAACTGATTCGTTAATAAAACAAATATCAAAATTTCATGTCACAATAGTTTCAGCAACTTCCATTACAAAACAGGTAACCATAAACACAAATCAAGAAGTGTCCAGAAAGAAAAACAGTCAAACGAACTCTGAGTACCAGTAGAGTGGCGTCACCACATGATACATTTTCAGGTAAGAAAGTTTCCTGTGTTGAGGGAACTTAGAACTTAAACAAACAATGTCCTCATTTACTGAAACTGATGATAATAAAACAAAAATATTAAAAAATAAAATAATCATGATCAAGTAAGAGGATGAAATCGTGCAGAAAAAACAGTGCTCCGCACAGTATACGAGAAAGGTAGGTCAATTGTTTTGTCCCTTGACTCGTTAATACTCTCATACGAAACAATATGTTTTGGCTTTTTAGAGCCCATTCAAATAGAAGTTGTTCTTTCTCTTCGGAGTCATGTAGAGGTCTACATATTCGCCAAAACTGGTTGTTGTCGCCACTCGCATTAACTAGTGAAATAGCAATAAGATCTCGATCTATTTATATAGCCTCCTGATTAAATTCGAGTTGGATCGAGTCAATAAGGAAGCAAAGGTCCGTAATGATTTTCTCATTCACATAGCTCGAGGTAGAAGTGGATCCTTTGCTATAACAGCGACAAAAAGAGGTGATCCAATGGCCATAAATCTGGCGTGGATTGTCCAGCAATTACATCATGTCCGAACCATTTGGTTTGAATATAATTTGTGAACCATGTCCGAACAATTTAGAGTCTGTTTGATATCACTTTTGTTTTTTATTTTAGTTTCACTAACTAATAAAAAAACTCTTTTATAAAAAAACCATAAAATATAGTTTTCTGTTTCAATATGGTACAATATTCAAGATTTCTTTACACAAAATTATTTTATTTCCTAATGGATACAGTGACAATAGGGTTAATTCCGTCCTCATGCTGGTTATGTTACTTATGACTATTCAGCATGTTATATTATGCGACCCTTGATAAAAATACCAAGTTTTTATTGATAAACTTGATTTTTCCAAGAAACCAGTGAGTGATCAGTTTAGCTACGTTATAAGCTTACATGAGTACTAGAAATGATCACATTCATCTTAGACATTTTCGATGATTTGGTTACTAAATCCTGTCTGAATATCGCATCCTCTATCCCAAAGCAGGACGCCGTCATACTTGCCTCCAGACCGTGAACATGTGCCTCAAATCATTCTGTGTGGTCCTTTCCACGTGATGATTTTGTCCGTGGTCCTCCTGTGTTATCTCCGTGTGTGTGTTGCGTGGTATATAACACAACTGCTTAAACAGTCGAACAACTATGAGCACTGGTTGAGTGGTGTCACCACGTGATGCATTTTCTGGTAAGAAAATCTTCCTGTGTATATCGGGAACTTAGAACTTAAACAAAATTTCCTCAACTCCTGAAAATGATCATATATATATATATATATAGGGTGATAAGAACCACTCAACTTGGATGCAGCGAAAATTCGTTTAAAAGATAAACGGATGAAATTTAAAAATTTTATAACTCATCCGTGGAATAAAGAATGGGATAGACCATTTTCAAATTTTGAATCATCCTTCTAAAAAAAGAAGCCAATAAATTATAAAATTTTCAAATTGCGTCCTATTCTTTTTTAGGGCCAAGGTCAGCCCGTAATCATCTATTATATATATATCAAAAATTATTTGTGCTGCAAAAGGCAGTGTAATGGTTGCTGTAAATATTATAGGTCCGCGATTTTATACTGTGAATTAAATAATCTATATTATAAGTTGATTAATATGTGCCATCAAGTTTTTGGTGTATTTTACAATTAAAATCGGACTTGTATATATTCAACAAGTTACAGTATAAATTTTTCAACTTACAGTATAAATTTCTTAACTTATAGTTTGTATCAGCCAGTTTGCTATCTTTTGCAGCACCAACGACGTGCCGATAAATATAAACATAAAATAAAATAAAATAAAATAATAAATCCTCATGATCAAATAACAGGATGAAATCCTGCAGAATAAATAGTGTTCGACTCAGAATACGAGAAAGGTAGGTGTTGAACCTCATGTGTTTTGATGATAACAAACAGATGTGCACTAATAACGTTTTGAGTTTATATGTGCGTAGGTGTACATTTAGGTTAAAAGCTTGAAAGAACGCATGGAGGTTTTTAATCAAGCATGGATGGATCTAAAAGTTTTTGTACTGCAGACAAACTGAAGATCGTGGATTGAAGCTTGATCATTGAAGTGCTGAGTTCAAGTGAAAAGCTTCAAGAATCAAGAAATAACAACTCATGAAGAACACAAGATTTAGTTGATGCATTTTAAAGATCTACAGTCTAGATACTTGTATAAGGACAATGAGGTACGACATCTTATCCTATAGTTGAATTATTAAGCACTTAGGGTCAAATGAAAAACATGATTTTTGAAGAGTCGTCTTTTGGGTTTATAACCGTTTCTGTTGTAAACCCTGATTTTTCGGATCCATGATCTATGAAAGATATTTTTTGTTTTTATCTGCATATTTTTTATTTATGAAAATACCCTTTTCAGAGTGGTGAGTAGTGGACGGTTTAAGAAAATATTGTTTTGGCTAAATTGTTGAAAATATTCCTAAAACCTTGGAGACTTGATTAAAATCTGTTTTGACTATTTTTCTTCTATCTTCCCGGATGTCCTCTATGTTCCTAGTTTGTAGCATCGAAGCAATTATTTAACAAACATCAGGATTGTTTTAAAACTCAACCGAATCACAGAGCTTAAAGAGAGTAAAAAGTTGAATGTTTTCGAAAAAGTTTTTTCAACTTTAATCTTGGTGATCGATTGGGAGGTTTGAATTCGGATTTTGCAATGGAAATGTCGAGGTGAATTCTAACCTTAGATGTGATCAATATTCTTTACTATATGATAATGGTGTCAAGTTTTTCATGTCCATAGGTAATTGTTGTATGATCGAATTCTTCGTATTGATCTAACTTGTGGAGCTGTAATCAATTATTCGCCGAGACCAAGAGTTTGTAAGCGTCGTGAGTCAAGCTACTAGGGTATAGTTTGCAAGGGGATTGTCTAGTCTTGGGATAGACGTAGATAATTGTGTGTAGTGTCCTGGGATTGAGGAACTACTAAAGAAGCCTCGTAGTTTGGTAAACTGTGAGTAAAGAGAGCAAAGGGTGTACTTATAAAGTGGTTTATATAGTGCTATTATTGTGCGTGAATAGTGGATGTACGTAAATCTCTGGTCAAGTTGGGGACGAACCACTATAAATCTGTTGTTATTTACATTTTCTGCATTGTTTTGGTTTTTATTAATCACTTAAAAATTTATACGAAAACAAAAACTGGAAGCTCAAGCACCGACTCTTCATAGAAACCGACTCTTACATAAAAACTGATTCTAAATAAAACATCAGATTGTGATACATCACTTTACAAACTTTCGAAAAAATTTAAATACTCATTTCTTGTGATTGGTACTTAACAGTAGGTCGTCCCTCGTCTCTTTAATATCATACCGAAACAATATGTTTTGGCTTTTCAGAGCCAGTTCAAATAGAAGTTGCTCTTTCTCTTCAGAGTAATGTAGAGGTCTACATGTTCTCTTAAACTGGATGCTGTCATGACTCGCATTAACTAGTGAAATAGTAATAATATCTCGATCAAATGTATAGCCTCCTTTTATATTGGAGTTGGATCCAGCCAACAAGGAAGCAAAGATCTGTAATGATTTTCTCATTCACATAGCTAGAGGCAGAAGTGGATCCTTTGCTATTACAGCAAGGGATCCCAATCCTTCGGTGACAATTTAGTTTGGATATAATTTTTTAACTACATTGGAATAATTTATTTAAACAGCTTCTTAATGGATACAGTGACAATAGGATTAATTCCGTCCTCATGCTGGTTTTGTTACATCTGACTATTTAGCATGATCTGCGATCCTGGATAAAAATACAATTACTTTTTTTTATTCATAAACTCAGATTTTTTCTAGAAACCGGTAAGCCATCAGTTTATCTACATTATTAGCTTACATCAGTACTAGAAACGATCACACTCGTCTTAGACATTTCCGATGATTTGGTTACTGAACCCTGTCTGAATATCACATCCTCTATCCCAAAGCATGATGCCGCCATACTTGCCTCCAGACTGCTTAATGAATGGCAGAATGCCCGAGTTGACATCACTAGGATCAACATACCCATTACCAGCAGCCGATGGAGACGCAGGCAAACCAACGAAGAACTGGCTAGCAGGAACAGACGATGTCCATTGGTTCCATGAGTTCTGAAAGACGCTAGGATCACCTGAGTTGTATTCGCATTCGGGGTTATTGTAAAACTGTATCCATACAAGGTTGATGAGTCCCGTTTGTAGGACAGGATTGTCCCATTGATCTGGGAATGGACACTGAGGAGCCGCGCTGAAGGTAAGTTGTTGTCCGTTTTGTTGGCCGAGCTGGTCGAGTCGTCCTACTAGATCGGAGTAATAGTTTGATGAGCCCTGTTCGATGTCAAGGTCGATGCCATCTAAACTTGTGCCGCCTAGGGGCCTGTTGTTCGATTGTCCTCCGAAGTAGTTGTCCCATAGGTACTGAGCAAGGTTGTGGGCGTCGTCTTGGGATTGGAACCCATAGTTGCCGTCTCCGCCTCCTAGCGAGAGGAGCACCTGTTAAAGTAGAAACTTAGAGGGAAAATTGACATATAACTTACTGTGTCACCGTTCGAGCTCTAAATGTGTCACGTTAAATAAGAACTAACAGAGATGTTCATGAAGATTATACCAAAATAAGGGCGGAAGCAAGAGTAACATTACAGTTTATATTGTTACAGTGTTGAAGAAAAAATAAGGAATAACTGTAGGGCTAAAACTTCTTGTTTCGAGCGAAAATAGAGTATTCTATTTCTAACATCATAAAAGAAACACGAAAAGCGTGACAATCTTGCTAGACTTATTATCATAGCATTACCTTGATTCCTTTGCTTTGGCAAGTGCCAATGTCGTTGCTCAGTCCCGTGCAACCACCAGAAGGAGGGTCACAGTGACCAGCAAGATTAAGTGTTGGCGTCTCAAAGTTGCCAAAGTCACAAAGGAACGCAACCATCACATACTGGTACAAACCAGAGTTACAAGCATCAGTGAGGGAGCCCTCGTTGTCTTCTTGGCCCCAGTAGACGGCAATGCCACCGGCATTGGATCGGAAAGGGAAGGTGAGGAGTAGGATGAAAATGGGAAGAAGTGAAGAAGCTTTGGCCATTGCCATGGCTTTTTGCTTGGTTGATTTGTGTTTTTGATGAGTTGTGTTGAGAGATTTTGTTTTGGTATTTATAGGTGATGAGGAGGTTGTCATGTTGGACAATATTGTTTAGGGGTTTGCCCACATATGAGTCATACGACTGTACGAGTGGTCACTATACAAGCTTTATGGTAAATATTGATTTCAAAGTCAATTTTGTTGGGTTTATGGTTAAGGCACCATGGCATGTGTGTTTTTAGGTTTCTACTTAGGTAGTGTTAAGACTTGTTTTATATGGGGATCTATTGCGTCATATCTATGATTTAAGATGTGATATCAGGAAACCGTCACTTTGTCTATAACACAAACAAAACTGCATACGTCTCGTTCTCCTCATACCATATTCAAGGCATGAACACCTGTGTTGGTGTAAGGCTCAACTGTTTAAGGTCTTTTGTGTTTCAGTGTTACACTGAGCTTTCACTGTGACGAAGTCTAGAAGAACTTTCAGTAATTTTTTAATCTTCTGAACTTGTTCTCCTAGATGACTAGTGAACGCTTCAGTTATCGTGCTACAAGTAACCAACTTGTCATCGGCGCTCATTCATAAAGCTCACCCTTTCTCGAATAGCAATTGTCACTCCCTTCTTTGTTACTTACGATTGGTCCATATGCGTCAAACATGAAAAATGCAGAACTCGTTCCTTAGTTTCCTAGTGTTATCGATGCTTCATCTAGACTTAGAATACAAATATAAAACTTAGGACCCATGAGTCGAGAGGACTGAGTACTCTGTAATATCCCGAAAAGTATGGCTTGAAGGAATTGATAGAGACTATTCATATCAGCAATGCGCATTTTTTTCTTCGGTAGTCCATCATTTTAGAACTCCGACGTCAAACGTGCTTGACGTGAAATAATACAGGGATGGGTGACCGTCTTAGGAAAGATGCGAGTGAAGACAAAGCACACTAAAATGATTAGTGTTGGTCTGTGAAGTCAGCTCTAATCCTAAAAAGTTGTTCTTGTTGTAATTTGATAACACGGATTGGCCGATGACGTTACATAAACTTTTGGAATCAAAGGTTTTCAGAATGAAAGGCCATAGTTAAAAAACGAAGGTCAATGATCGACTTAGTAAAGATGAGGTCAAGATCAAGTTTACATGATACTTCTAGTCTAGGTAAGAACTTATCAGCAATATCCTATCATCGCGGGCAACTGAAATGAACATTGTTAGCCATATATTACGATTTCAATGTAGTATATACGACCCCAAATCCTAATTATCCCTCACAGGACTTTTGACTAAGAGTATTTTCAACATTGTGTCCCTAACCAGGATGTGTTCTGGCTATGTTAAATTAGTCAGATCCTAGTTCGAGGGATACTGAATGCATGTGGAGACTTCAATCACAAGGCGGCATAACAAAAATCAAAGCCTACGATTGAGTAAACATTTCGTGACAGTGATCGTCGACTATTACTGTAACGTTCCGACCAATCCTCGTTATCAGATCATCACCATAAACCACTTTTCAGGCTCAAAATTGACCTCACAGATCAACACTAATCCTTTTAATATTCACACGCACAGTCCTTGAACCTTTCCCTGCTAGGGGGCTGACCCAGAGCCCTTGTACACAGGCCGGGTCAGCCCAGCACTCAATCACAAAGTTACTTTGATACAATTCTATATTACCGTTGGGTTACTCTGACACCATTTTGTAACGCCGGATCGTCACCACAACTGCTTTCCAAGCTCAGTATTGACCCCACAGACCAACTATGATTCTTTCACATTTTGACTTCACCCACACACATCCTAAGAAACTTCCCAAGAGATCACTCATCCGTACATTGCTTCACGTTAAACATGCTTAACTGTAAAATTTTAAACTAATGGATTCTCGAAAAAAAAGATGCATTTTATTGATATGAATAGTCTTATCAAACCCTTTGAGCCAAACCTTTTTGAGGTATTATACAACTACTGTTGCAAACAATCACAAAGAGATAATCACTTGCTGGGATGTCAAAATCCTGCGTTATTCGGAATATTGTAACTATACATACAATTCTTCCTGTATAGCATTTCCAGTGACCTTGTTAATAATGGTACAGCATTTTTGTAGCCAAACCTTTACACATAGACAGATGCCACACAAAAATCATTTACAAAGAACTACATGGTAAGCGAGAGTAGATCATACATGAAACACGACAAGGGCGATTCAAATCTCCAGATCAAACAGCAGCTGAAGCAAGAGAACAACTTTACACTGCAACAGCCACTGGTCTCTTGCTGGTTTTGATTCCTTTAATGGCTGCACAAGAATCATCCAGTTAATACAATAGCTCAGCCTCATGGTTTAAAACCGTAAAACATTGCAAAATAAGGTCGGCCTATTGATCAGACACCCCGATCAATGATATAATAGTCATATATTCAGTTCTCGACTGTAGAAGATTCTTGGTTTGCTGCTTATAATTTCCTCTCCCAGACTCCACTCTGACCGTGAGCATTTGAACCTCGATAAATGATGTGGAGGATGTTATTTCATACCTTCTGCATAATCTTTAGCTCCAAAGACAGCGGAACCAGCAACAAGAGCGTTTGCTCCAGCTTCAATGACCTGAAGCAAAGAAATAGTGACGTTTTTATCAAGTATTGGGGTCCGGTTGGACAAATTCTGTATCAGCGCAGGAATTTTATAAACATTTTTATAAGGTGCTGAGTCAACATAGATAATAGATCATGCATATTGGTAGATGCTGCGAGCCTTCCCATGCATCAATTGCAAAAAGGTAGAAGCTGCCCTGGTTGATGGCGAATCGACGGATTCTATTCAATTAAGGTTCAGAACAACTGATTATCCAAAAAAAAAAAAAAAGGTTCAGAACAACAACTTTCTTCTTCCAAGCTTGATTTAACCAGGTCGGAATGGTTTTCATATCAATGAATAACCATCCAACGACTCCAATGCGTGTTGGTTATCAATTACCTAACACGATTAGGCGCTACTCCATACTAATCTAATAAAATTAAAGATATCAAGGTGTAACTCATTCTCCAAGTAAAAAAGACGCATAATCATTCAGACAACAAATAGAAAATCTTGCTCACCTTGTAGGCATTCCCAGGACCAACACCACCATCCACCTCGATCCATGGGTTCACACCCTAGATAACAGAAAAATCACAAAGGTTAAAGTCGCAGTTCCTCTGCTAAGACACAAGGAATCACATAACACAAACAACTAGACAACGTACTCTCTCCACGCAAATTCTTCTCAAGTCCGAGATTTTCTTCACTTGACTCTCAATGAAGCTCTGTCCACCGAAGCCAGGGTTCACAGACATGATCAGTACCAAATCGACCACTGGTTTTGTCCAAAATAGAGTGTCAGTTCATATAACGAAAGACGAGCCAAAAATCATTCATGAACAGAAATGGTTAATTTATAACAAGAAAAACAGCAAAACAGGACGAACTAAAAATGAAAAAATAAATAAACATAAAAGAAAAAAAACAAGGTGTGGCGCTTGCCACGGATTTGACCTTACCGTCAAGAACATACTCAATTGCAGTTAGAGGAGTACCCGGGTTGAGTACAACACCGGCTTTTGCCCCTAAGCTCTTTATCTGAAAACCAACAAAACATGAAGAAACTCCACAAGAGGTAACTTAAATGGCGACCAAATAAAAAAAGAAAAATATTTCATTTAAGGTGACTGCCTTACTTGGTTTAGAGTGCGATGCAAATGAATGGTGGCAGTTTGCTCAGAATGGACGCTGACTATGTCAGCCCCAGCCTTTATGAAATCAGGCACTCGTTGCTCAGGTTCCACAATCATCTGCAATGATGCTTGACATTATCACGTAATGAGAGTTGCACGATGGATATAAACACACAACGTCAAGAATCAAGATTACCAGGTGGACATCCAAGGGAAGATCTGTCACTGGGCGCAATGCATCTACAACAAGAGGTCCAATCGTGATGTTGGGGACAAAACGGCCATCCATCACATCGACATGGATCCAATCACACCCTGCCAATTCAACTGCTTTAACCTATAAATATTTAACAGCATGATCAAAAGAAAAATAAAGATTAAAGCATCATGGGATGCTGAAGAGGATCATTAGGGTTCTTCCAAAGAATAATGATTTCACTCGAGTTGCAAGCCACCGAACAATACCTGTTCTCCCAACTTTGAAAAGTTGGCAGAGAGAATCGAAGGAGAAACGATTATATCGGTCTTTGAGAACTTGTCAACTCGCGATGCCCTGACAACATTCCGTGCTTTCCTCCTGAAGGGAAAAATGAAGACACTGTCAGTTTCAATCTCACTTCTGGGACAGAAGCATGATCGTAACTTGATCTCAGGTAAAGTTGCAAACTTTTGGTAAAAAAGAACAAAAAAAGGGAGGGGAGGGGGGTGGAGGGGGTGCTGCAGGGATGTATAGGATAGAGCCCAACGGGCACACCATTGTGAAATAGTGAAAACGATTAACTCTGATAGAACAAAATATGATCAAGCTTTGAAGAAAGAAAGCTATCTCAGCTTAAGATTTCGAGACTCAAATTAAACGAAAGAACTATGTTCCAATGGTAGGGGAAGCACTTGATACAAATTTAGATGGCTGATGCCATGATCTCATTGAGAGCTACATCAGCCCAAAATCTAATCACTGATTGCAGTTGTAATAACAAATCAGTTCAAAATACCGTTCATTATTATGTCTCCTCTCTCTCGTTTAGTTCGAAACCACAGTTCAAAACGGTAATGCTTTGGGCTCCTCATTCCAGCATGAGCTTAATCTTTTCTAACACACTCTGTAAGCCTCGTGGACATGACTCATCCCTTGAATTGTACTCAGTGATCGATTTCTATCATCCCATGAATCTACAAGCACGCTGAAGCCATAACATACGCTATTTTTTATGAGTGTCTTGACTGCGATCCACGTACAGGAAGCCATGATCATGCCAATGCAGTTTCAGCTAAGCATTTTTCACAAACAGGGAAACTATATAACCCTATGAACCATATTTCACAGCCTTTGATCCCAACGCCAAAGTTATTCATGACAACCATCAAGATCATAACTTCAAAAATCAGACCAAAAGCAACACTAGACACTTATCTCCCATCATGAGGGAAATTCTACAAGCATTCAATATTCACTCGAATTCTCTCTCTCTCTCTCTCTCTCTCTCTCTCTCTCTCTCTCTCTCTCTCTCTCTCCCCCCTCTCCATTGACATGAACCCCACCAGATTCTGATAAACACCCAAACCCAAATAGGAATTTCAAATAAACTAAGAAAAAAGTGATTATGGCTGGCATTACTCCTCGACACAAACAATTAAGTGAACCCTTTCACAATAGTCACATCATGACAAAGGGCAAAACTTTAAGAACACATAACTCACCACATCACAAAACCCTCAATCAAACCCCACGATCATACACCAAAACAACACTCAATTCCTCAACTCATCACATACCCATCAACCCATTCAACATTCCAAATCACAGAGAACGAAACCCAAATGGGGCAAAAAGGGTTTCACCTGTTAAACCTAATCATCGAATTGGGATTGTGCAAAGATGCGATTTTGCTCAACCCATTGGATTGTGCACAGTTCAGGGTTGACTGGCACAGTGATCCTGCACAAGAAGCCATTGATTCTATCCCTCTCTCTCTCTCAAATTTGGGGTCAAAATTGAGAGAATTGCGAGAGTGGTGACAATTCACAAATGGGTTTTGAAAATGGAGGCAACTGTGATTCAACAAAGACAAGTGATGGGTTTGGTGAGTGAGATTGGTTGCTGCTTATCTTCAATGGTTGGCTTGGTTTCTTGGGTGATGATGATGAGAACAGATTGGTCCACATTGTTTCTCTTTTTTTTCTCTCTCTTTTTTTCTTCTGTTCTTTTTTGCATTTAAGAAAAAATAATTTCAGTTGTTTGTACGACATTTGCATCCTTGACATAACCACACTGGAATCTTCATAGTTTTTATGCTCTCTTTCATCTATGGACAAGGTATATCCCACATGGCTATAAGACGAGGTATGATATGAAATATCAGTTCAAAGAGGAGTATCATTATTTTGTTGGTCATTATTCAATTATGATTGAAATATCGTCCAAAACGTACACCGGCCTAGGGATATATGTAAACCATGGAAATTGTGACCGTAAAAAATGAGTGGACTCTTAAGCCTATCCCCTAGCCATACCAAGCTCAGGATCGCCTCGTTTAGTTAAACGAGCAGCTCAAGGCAGCTGCAGCACAGCAAGAGCAAAGATATTCAAGGCCCAGGTACATTGCACAAAGTTAAAGGAAATACAAGCAGCACGACACCAAAATCTTCGAAGAAACTAGAATACATGTAACGGTTTGCCAACTTCAAATAAGAGCATGAGAAGTTCTAGCCTGGTAGAGGATGGGATACATACACGTTTTTCTTTTTTTTTAAGTATCTAGGAGCTTGTTGATGTGCATAGTGTTCAACACAGCATAGCGTTGCTATGAGTTGAGATACATTGCAAATGCTTGGGTGCCAATCGCTCCCTGCTTTTATCAGTTCTTTCGTCCTTCAGCTAAGATAATGTGGTAACCATGCCTGCGGATCGATGATCAGAAGAAATATCAGAAAGGAAAAGCAAGTACAAGAAAGTGAACTATAGAAGCAAGTATAAGAAATATCAGAAGAAATATGGTCTACTCTCCCGTTTATCATTGTACGAATACGCAGCTACTTAGTCATTGAACTTTGGACTCAACTGGTCTTGACAAAACATGAAAGCACTTGGCGAAGTATAGCTGGCAAGCTGCTCGCTGATCATGTGCCAATCGGTTGATTTCTTATTGTCCAAAGATAGATGGATAAAGATAATGCTAGATTTTGCGGGCTATTTAGTGGACCAAAGGGTGATTCCTTAGGAATAACCTTTTTTCAGAAACAAAACAAATAAAATAATGCTAGACTTTGGATGAACTAAAAAGAGGCAAACAGAAAGCTTACGTCGATTTAAATGGTGCACTGGTAACTCCAACAGGGGTGTTGAATGCAACTTCCTGAAATGGCACGGCCATCTTGCCACGAGGAAACCATCCAAGGTCTCCACCTTTCTTCCCAGAAGGACACTCAGAATACTCAGCAGCTATCTGCAAAGACCACAGGTACACATTTAAGCATCAGCACATTTCCAGATTTACAAATATCTCAAACAGGAGCCTTCGAAATTTTAATTCACAGATATCCGTGTCAGTCCACAAAAGGCTATGAAAGATGATTCAACTGCGGAGGTCAGGCTAGGCAAATCACCTTTGCAAACTCGGCCGGTGGAACCTTATCCCCATTGGAGAGCCAGCCATCTTGCAGCTTCTTGTATGCCTCGTTAATTTTACCTTGCTTTTCACACAATATGTGTCTAGCTGAATCCAATCATCCACCATCCACCACACACCACACACCACAGTACGGTGGGATAGGAAGCATATACTTGTTAGAAAGAAACACAAACTATCTCATAGAGTGACCTAAGATTTATCCTATCCTACGAGTGTTGTAACTGTCAACTGTGGATCCGAGTTACAACGGTTTCAAGAGAACGGAAAAAAAAATACAACATGAATCGTGGATACCTTTGACATATGTACAGGTGCCGAGCCCATCTGCTTTATCTCCTTTACCAGCCTTTCCTTTACCCTTTGAAGCACCCTCTTCACTTCCACCACCTGTTTGCTTGCCCTTCCCCTTTCCACTGGGCTCCTTTGCTTTCGAAGCTTTCCCCATAGCTAAGACTAACCAACCAACAAACAATCAAAAGCAATGGTAGTCTGCACCAGAGAACGACAAAGCAGTCACGCAGAGACGGGATTAATACTTCAGTGAGCAATGACATGATGGTACTTCAGAATGGACAATGGCAACAAAGCATCACGTTGTCGAATTCAGTCCCTATATAAGAAACACAAATACACTCGAGACTGGCTTTGAGAATTTAATTCAAACAACACGACATATCAAAAAAAAAAAAAAAAAAAGCCCTAGGAGCGAAACCTCCAAAACATTACTAGTGCATCCTGTGTCCATGACTGGCCTGATTGGCTCAGGAACAGGGTGTAAAACCAAACATGTAGATGATCCATAAATGTTTTTTTTTTTTTTCCTGAGTGCAATTTATATGGACAAGTCCATAAAATCAATACCATGAGTATCTTCTCGCATACCAAACTCAACATACCCTAGTTTTTAATTTATTTTTTTATTTTATTTTATTTTTTTGGTGAAGGTACGAGTCTTAATTGCAAAGATAAGCAAATGTACAACTGATCAAGCAAAAGTATTTGCAGTTTTTCCAACCTATGCAGTCCACGACCCATAATATTTTTGGTTTGTCGCTTTAGCCGTCTCTCTGCTGTGACTGTTTAGCAATCAAAACCTGTTCTCTGAAAACTCCCATTCTCAAGAATCGCAATTAGCAACAATCCTTGTTCATCTGATGACCGTTTATTGTTGGTTATGATTTTCGCTACTTGAAACAAGAATACCAAAGAAAAAAGCAAACAAAGCAAAACAACAAGTCCATATAATCTAGCCAAGTGCAGGATACGAGGAGGTCGAGATACACCCAATCCTACCCTTGTCAAAAATCCCCTATTATATCTATAATAGAGACATTGTTTCCTAATACCCTAAGTCGTTTGGGAAAACTCAAGAACCACATGGTTAGAGAAAAGGGTTATTTATCACTGAGCCAACCCTCGTTATCGTGATTATGCCTGAGTGTAACTCAGAGTTTAAACCTAGCGAATTAGGGGATTTGAGGACCTGATTAATTTGATGCTGAACTCGAAAGCTATGCGATTAGGGATCCATCAAATAGTCAAATTAATCACACACAGAAACAGATGAACTGACTATAAAACAAATACAAGAGAATAGAATCCACGAAAAGCGAAGCATCAAAGTGATAAGCTGAAATGGAAGAAGCAACGAGGGAGAGATGGAGAGATGAACTTAAGGCGCTGAATTCTCCGCCGTCGCCCTTCGCCAATTCCTGCGGTTAATTAAGAGCTCATTCGGCTCGACGGATAGAAAGTACATATAAGTACTAATGGTTTGTTGGGAGTGATAAATCGTAATTAATTGTAATTTTTAAATAAATAATTTCATGTTTAATAAAATAATAATTTTAAATTTTTTTATTGGATAGAGATAATTTTGATTTTTTCCGAAGAAAAATAGTTTTTCAAATATTTTATAATTTTAAGTAGAAAAACTATTTAAAATTACAGTTATAAAGTGTGTCAAATACTCTACACACATAATAAAACGTATTTAAAGTTAATTGACGAACTTAAAACTTGACAAAACACTCCCTAAATTACGAAAGTAATGGACTCTCTTGTTCTGGTAATAAAATGGAACAGTTATATAGAATGGATTTGTTGAGGTAAATTTTGATTTACATCTTGAGATGTTCTAACAATGTTTTCATGTTCAAGTGTCTAGTGATATCAATCATAGGATAAGTTGTACGTTTTTCTAAATAATACGCATCAAATTTTGATTGTTGATTCATCCCGAGATAATGAGAGTACCTTATGTTTTAGATGAACAATGTTTTCATGTTTAAGTGTTCAAAAAATATGAATCATGATATTGGTTGAAATAAGAATGAAGCTCCTAAGAATATATTGAACAGTAAGTAGTGTAACAAGTGTTACACTTTTTTTATGGTTTCGTGATCCATATCGTTTTTGCTAATCAAAAACATCAGGTATTCTCATTATCTTGGGGTGAATCAACAATCAAGATGGAGTCAACAACATATAATTTCCTCTGCTCTTCTTATCAACAAAAATGATTGCCATATATAAGCAACAAGGCCTTTGTGTGCCAAAAGAGCAATAGTTGATCATGCCATTCGCAATAACTCAAATCTTAATTATAGACGGTCAAGAACGAATTCTAACATTTCGTACAAGAAAAGAGCGTTGTTCTGCTCAGATACACAAATATTCTCAGACCTGAACGTATCACTTAGGCAAAGATTCCTAGCTTAAACACAGCCAGCGCAAATTTCAACAAATGCAAACTACCTAACTTAGGTAGTATGAAAGTTACCCTTTCGACCTGTGGTCATGTATTTACAATGAATAAATAAGCAGAAGTCGGTAGGCATCTCGTGCTAAATAGTTCAAACTTGAAACATGCTATGTCAACCTTGTGCAGACCGCTGACCCAAAACCCTGCGATTTGCACTCATCTGTAATCTTGTCATTTTATGCTGATTGTCAGATTTCCTAGCCAGAGTCCGAAGAATCCGAGGTCGAGTCCGAGTGAAGGAGCCGCTTTTGATCAGCATTGTTCAAATTCATGTCAGTCAAGGAAGGAGGTAAGTCTCCGGTGGGTGTGATTCTTCCTCGGTTTTTCCATTCTTCAGGGATTTCCCTCTGTCATCGAAAGATTAAAGTTGCTATTTAGAGATGATAACAAAGCTGAAAAGGAGGGAACGTCAAACTGCTAATTAGCCGCTACATGTTAACTTTCAGGTGTGCGCTAGACGAACCACAGTGGTTCACATTTCAGAATCTTCTTTCATCGGAGACCTTTGCTACTGAGTAACCAGGATTTAGACTAGGAGTACAATGAATCTTTTGTTTCTTATGCCGATAACACGAAAAATAGAGCTGAACGCAGTTGGACTACGACATCATTGGCAGTTGAGCCCGAATCACTATATGGCTCCTTAGCTATGACAGAACTAAAGAGTTCAAATCTATTATACAATAAATACACGAAACCATTTTGTGAGACAGTGGACTTCAAGATGTGAGACACCAAGATATGGGACGCCATAAATTTATTTTATATATCTATTATATCTATAAATATACAAAATCATTTTATAAGACGTCGAGATAATGGGACGTCAAGATGTCAAACGTCGAGATATGGGACGTCATCAATCTTTTCAATAATAATGAAAACAAAAATAAGACCAAATGATAATTTATAAATTAAGGATGACTTCTTGATAAGTTTAAAAAATAAGACCTATCAATAATTTATAAAGAAAAAGAATAAAAAATCTCATATTACAATGAAAACAAAAAGTACAAAAAATCTTCTATTATCAATCGAAATTTCGAAAACAAAAACATTAAAAAAAAGCTCCTATTATCTATCAGAAATTTTAACTTTTTTTACACTTTTTACAAAAAAAAAAACAAAATCTTCATTTATTATATTTAAAAAAAGAGTGAAAATAAAATAGAAAAAACCTTCTATTCTTTTATCATGACTTATCATAATTTCTTTTAATGTATATCATAAGAAATTACTAACCAAAAAACCACCATACAAAAAGATCTCATAATTTAACACATAAATATATAAAATAATTATAAATAACGCTACACAGGATAATAAACTAGTTCATATTAAATGGTGACTCACCTTCGAACTGGGTCCTGTTGCTGAATTAGAATGACCCGACTGAGCTGACTGTTTTCTGTGCAACCAGATGCCACCAAAAGACATCAGAGCTAGCAGAAGCAGCATTGGGCCGATCCGAGGGTCACCGAGGAAATCCCGAAACCCGCTCACAAAGCTCTTTAGACCACGTTGTACTCCCTTTCTCGAAGACAAGATTGTACTGGGGGCGTTTACAGAATCAGCACTCTCAGGAACGAGTTCTGGTGTTTTTGTTCTCTGCATCAAGAAGAAAAATAGTTTCGATCAGATGAAACAGGCAAGATTAAAGAAGCATAACTGACATCAGGAAACATGAAAAGGCGCACTAGCTTACATAGAACGGAAGATTTGCGGAATCTCCATCCTTGATAATTTTTGAAACCCATTCGATGATCTGCAAGACATTATGTTCAACATTAACAGATGGGCAAGAGACGCTGAGAAACAGCAAACTCATCAAGGAGAGGAAGCATGCGCCTTAAAAAGATGGACAAAAAACTGCAAACGAAGACAATGGATCATGAACTACGGTTAATCCATGAATGTGAAGTTAATCATCTCAGGGAAAAAAACGATACCAGAGGAACATCCTCTGTCCCATTGTAACGAGCCACAAGCTGAGCAACAGGATCCACATCATCGGGATCAGTACCCAAAAGTAGATTTGGTTTTTTCTTTGGGACTGGCACATCGTCAATGGTATTGTTCCGCATGTACCGAATAATAACAAGATTTGGAGAATCTTCCATTCTTCTTCGTGGTCCGCAAGACTCTACACCAAAGTCGGTACCAATATAGAAGACACATAGGTTCTGCATCAGTAAATCAGAAACTGTAAACGCTTTTTTTACATATGTGAGGAAATTTTAATTTTAATCTAATTTAAACCAAAATTGTTGGTACACGAGATCGCTGATGAGTCCAACCCACCATACCATAAAGTATAAGCTGATGAAGCATTTTGTAATCACATATCATAACTCAATAATATCTAGCCAACACTGATAAAATGCACAACAAATAGCCATGTGAAGAAGAGAAATTGATGAAAATCTCCTCTGAACTCTTATCAGCCCAATTCTAATAAAATCAGCCTCCCAAGGCATTTTCACTAAGTAGTAAGTACTACCGTTTATGAGCCCAAGTCACTTTTAGTAGCACCCATCAAAGTACATCCAAGTGACAAAATAGAGAAATAATTATGTGTTAGTATTTCAAGAAGATCAAAATGGGATTAAATAAGATTAAACAAAACAGGCAAAGCACACAGAACTCAAGGATGGAGGAACCAAGAAGAATTTACTACAAGAACAACGACATGCCATTCAAAAGTATAACACAACTTACCTTCTGTGCTTCCCCATCCATCCAAGCAAAAGTTAGTCTCTTCTCTTTGAGAGCACTAACTGATGGTGCTGCCACAGCACCAATATCAGCTTCCTCCAGCTCACTATCATTAGATAATACATCTTGGATCCTGCGCAAGGTCTGTGAAGGAAATTAAGTCTTATACATGTAACAACACGTGGGCTCTTAGATAAAGAAATCAGTCCTTTATTCAGATTCTGAAAAATGTGTGCATCCTTTAGCTTAAGGATATTCCTGAAACAGAAAATAATATTCTTCTATCCAAGAAGCTAAGATGAAGATCATCCCAAGACAACAATGTCGTAGTACTTCTTGATAGCAAATGGCAACTAGCATTTTAAACACTACTTATTTTGTCATAACTCTGGTGATTAAGATATATACTATCTACTGAAATTAAGAGGATCCCTTCCTACTAGTGTCTTCCTGCACTGGCTACCTCATAAATATGACATACAAAGATATGGGAAAATGAATTGAATAATTATGTGAATACGAAGGTGACAGTTGCGAATGCCAATAGAAATAAACAAAGCCGCAAAAAATAACCAAAGCTTGCAGCAAAGAGGGGTATTATACAAGCTAGATTATTCAGAGCCAACTAGCTCACCTCACGCATTTTGTTCAACTCCGGGCTTGGCCTCCCAACAACAATAACACAGTACCATATCATAGTATCAGCTCCAGCACGAGAATACCCACGAGCATCACAACCCAACTCCATCGATGTCAAGCTCCTCAGTTGTGGAAGTACTACAAGTAACAATAAATGATACTGTTAAGACTACAAGACATCTGATTAGTTCCGAGCTAGAAACAACAGGTGAAACCAGAAAACACCAGACTGCATTACCATGTAATTTGTTCTCTTCCATGACCTTGGGAAACCAAGAACCGTTCACCTCACCTGCAAGGAAAGGAAAAAATCAACACACAAAGTGAAAAGAACAGCCAAGAACATCAAGTTGATTCCGTATAACAATAACAGGACAAAATTTTATCTGATGCTAATTTAAAGAGAAAGCCATGATTGAGGAACAACTTACCGTAGTATACAAGTGGTTTCATGCCAGGATCTTTGATTATAACAGTTGCAGGTGCTGATTCCACATCATATCTGTGAGCATCAAGGATCAAGAAGGCATATCATGAGATATCTACAAATCTATTAAGATGACAGATGGTACAAAGCTAAAATTACAACAAAATCTGTCAAACTTTGTTCATGTGGAAACGAAGAAGAAAGAGAATAACACGTACACTTGCCACCAAACTGAATATTCCTCTTCCCTCCACAACACAAAAGCAAAGGAAGCATACGCCTGATACGCCTTAGCAATCTGACGAACAAAAGGTGTCGCACGTATCCCCGTGGATGAGAAGAAAATGACTTTGACCTTTTATAGAAAAAGAGAAAGATGCGATGAGGAACATATACCATAGAAAAATGAATGGTACTACAGGAAAGGCTATTGTTAAAACACAAACATAACTTCTAGTCTCTTAATAAATGAACAAAGATCCAAAACAGTTTAACTGCCAGAGGTGAGTGATAGAATTAGTTAACGGCACATGATACAAATAAAATAGTGCCGATCGTGTCCCTTATAACTCCAATTTAAAGGAAAGTGCGGATGATGCAATTAGATAGTGAGACATGAAAGCGAGATTAATTTGCTATCAATATTAAAGTAAATTTACTAGAAGAATAATAATATGTAAAAGAGTGAAAAAAAGGTACCTTGGTATGACTGCTCTTAGCCAAGAATTTTGGTCCCTGAAATAGGACATGAGAATTAAATAAGAAACCAATTCTTTTTTTCTGCCCGATATGGAACCTCTGAAACAATCCCATGCATATCACTCAAAAAATTCAGCTAACAATGATGCACTCGAGTTTTTAGATGGGTTGGTCAATCAAAATACATTACAGGGTAAGTCCTTCATCTGAGAAAGGAAGAAGAGAATAACAGCCACCATGCCCTGGTGATCTAGAGTTTAGACTCCAGCCCCTTTCAGGATAATTTGACATGAGAAGATACAAGATCCCATCTTAAGCATAAAGGTCCTCGAATGACACGCATCGGTTCCTTGGCAAGGTAATCAGCAGAACTCTCATCATTCATTTTTATTTTATTTTTTTGTCAATTTTGAGTAAATCAATCAATTACCACCTTGCTCCATCCGCAAATACAAATTAAAGTCCCCAAAGGAAAAATCAATTTACCAGGGTGTCCTTTGAATAATATAAAATGCGAGGTAATCCGAGTACACTTGTTGCAAACCAATCAGTGACCCCATCAACAGAGCGATCTCCCTCATACCTATACCAAATATAGAAATAAGTAAAGATTAAAGAAGCTGGCGGACAACCAAGACAATTGCTGGAATATAAGAAGTTTTCATGGAAGTATGTTGAGATATCATGGATAAATGACTCGAAACTCCATTTATATAGACAATGCAAAGCCGAAAAGTCTCTTACCTCACAATACATTTGGAGGTGGTGCAACCCTCAGGAAATGCAATCAACGAGGGAAGGCCTGCATAAACATCAAGTAAATCAAGATTGATCGCCAAAAATAAAAATAAAAATAAAAAATTTCAACATCAAAATAACAGAACACATCCAACAATCAATGAGTCCAGTAACCCAGCAGCACGCCTTGTAATCCACAAAATATTATGATTCAGAATAAACTTACCATTTCGAAAGAAAGGCTGCCCTGTCATTTTCTTCTCGGCCAGGGAGCCAGCAAGCTGAAGTTCGCCAAGCTCTACCACAGCAGTATTTGCTATTTCACCTAAGAACTCAGCTGCACAAGACAACAGAATGCTTGAAGTCAGCGAGTGTCACATTTGAATAGCTATGAGCCTTACACCGGCTCTGAAATTCTTATGTGCTATATTTAACAGGATATAGGATCAATTTCTTATAGATACAGTAAGTACATGACCGATGGCAAGTGACAACGAGGCTGAAACAAAATAGGAACTGAAACTATGTTTCTTACGAACACAAATATAGAAAATCATTACAGACCCAAAATGGGTTCTCTGCCTCTTTCTTATGAGCCTAAGTGTAACAAAGCATTGAAACTAAAATGTTGATGTGATGTGGCATCCATTAACCTAACCCTTGCAGTTAATATATTGAATCCAAGAAAGGAAAACAGTGTAAAACAATCATATGCCAGGTGATCACTAGAAATGTTGCAGAACAGAAGCTTAGTACTGCATTATCCATGGCACTTCATATCATATTTTTAAGTATGCAGTAAATGCTATCAAAAGTATTCCCTAAATGGCTACTTAGGAACACCGAAGTGCTCACACACAGCAAGCAAAACGAAGCTTCACAAGCAGGCTGCCGTGTGGGTAGACCTGATTTTGCTTCACAAGCAAAAGGAAGGTGATTCTGATTTTAAGAAGCATACCAATTCTCTTCCAAGTATTTAAATATTCTCTGCAACGATGGCTGCCATGTGAGTAGATCTGAAATAGTATTTAAATATTCAAGCACTGTAAGAATAATTGAACTTCAACAAGAAGAAGATAGACAAAGTGAACCATATTCTTATAAGTAGAATAAGAGCAAATTGTATACGCGAGCATAATAACAATAGGCTACAATATATATTTTTCTGAAACAAATTTCTCTCCTAAGCACCAAAGAAAACCTCTTTTGCCCTATTGTTTGCCAATATATCACATTATGACTTTTGTTCATCACGCAATGTAATGAGCCTCGTTCTTCCACTTTACCCGATATTGCAAAAAGAGAATTCTAATTTATATTATATTTCATTCTTGATAATGCAATTTGACAATCTGCATATTGAAGATATTATCAATAAGTCATGAAAAGATTTGAGAAAAAAAAATTTAATCGTCTCGTGGCACAAGTTAAGTGAAAATAAACAGCTGAATGAGCATCTCAATGAAAGAAACCTGAGTCCATGCACCTCAATCAAAATCACAACAGAAGATAAATCATGGTACAGGGTGACAGTATTGTCGAGAAGGTTGTCGACAAAGAAACTTCAAAATGTGGTACAATAACCAGTGTTACAGTTCCTAGATACTCTTTTGGCCTAAAAAAGCTTAGTATCGAAACACCGATTAAGTACTTATTACGCAATTCAACCAATAGTTTTATACAATTAAAACATTGCACGGTGCCAACCCTTAAGATACAGAGAAATTTTTTGAGACAAAGAAGGTGGTGGTTAGGCATGCAACGGTTTTACAAAGAATGTCACAAGCTATGAAACAGTAGATAGAATGCGACGT
>JAOVYX010017286.1:0-22583 GCA_035668315.1 Drosera spatulata
GGTGGGGGTGGTGGAGTGTAGTTCTCAGGTGGAGGCAGAGCTTTTATTGCATTCAGATCTTCCACCGGTTCCTCCTCGTGAGGGACTGGTGCACGAGCCTCTGGCTTTCTCTCTGGGCTTCTTATAGCCTTAGCTCTATCGCGCACAAATTCCTCCAGTGTCTCCAGCACTTTACCACTGATCCTCTCTATTTCTGGATACTCTGATGATCTCGCCAAACCGGTGTCCTTGCACCAATTATAAAAACCAACCAGCTCATCAATCTGCTTTGCTGCACTAGCATATGCATCAAAGGCTTTAATACAGTCCGAATACTCCATATCAAAGAACTTGTCGAGCAGTACAGCTAGAACTTCACGAATGTCTGCATACAGCTGGAAGTTCTCCTTCACCATAGGATGTAGCGCCACAAGTATCAACCTACTGTTCTTCGCTAAACCAGTAGGCCGTGAAGCCAAGAACCGATCCAAGAGCCTCTGGAGATGACCCATCTTGGCAAAGATCCTCTCAGGCTTCATATCCCTAACTGGAGTCACAGCCTTGTTCTGTTCCCTCGTTGAAGACTCCCTCACATCACCAAACGACCTCGACCTCTGCATACCAGGTCCTCTATACGAGGGTTCATCCCTTGACCCCCCATACTCATAATCATACCTCCCACGATCCTCCCTTGGTTCATACATCACAATCTCATTCCCACGACTACCACGACCACCTCCCTCTACACCTCCTTCTTTCCTATCAAACAACATCATCTCAAGCCTCTGATCAAGATACAACGCGTAACCTCTCACAAACGCGGAATGATCCCACGAATTCGAGTGTGCCTCATCCCTAAAATCCGACATGTTCAATAACCTCGTCCCCTTCCTCGTCGCATACAAGATCTCCTGTTGGAACACCGGATCCCCATCGCTCAACAACCTATGAACCAACATCAGCGCCTTCAGCGCCACCACCCAATCCCTCGTCTTCCCCAACCTCTTAGACACTGCTGTTATACACGCATCAACATAACCACGAGAGTATGACGACAAGGTCAGAATCTGTCTAGCGTACTTCTCGTCCGCCGGCTCGTCGTCGTGGCTCGTCGCCTTGACGATTGCCACTTCCAGCTCCGGCGCCATGTTGCTAGCCACCTTCGCTAGCCCGATGCTCGTCTGATCCTTCACCACGCCCATCGCTTTCCTTATACTCGCCATTTCTCACCTCTCTACAACGCCTCGAGGTAAGTCAAGCTCCGATCTACCTCCTCGTCTCCGTGGAATCCTTTCACTCGATCCAATTCAATCGAATCCGATCAGATCCGATCCATAACTTCGTTGACTGATACTATAATAATCAGATGACCAAAAACACCTAAATCGATAAAATAAAAAAATCAGAAATCGATTACCAGATCTAGTCAATAACTACTAATCTAGTCAATTACTACTAATCTAGTCAATTAAACGATGAAACAGCACATTAATGGATGAAATGACTCGAATTCAATGAAGTAAAGCAAAAACGCAATGAATCGAGATCGAATCATTAAATGACCAAATCGAACAGCTAAAAATGAACAACAAATTCGAGCACGGACCTTCAATAAATTTGACGCAGTCGGATCAGAACGGGATCGGATCGAACCGGAGCTCCGATGATCTTGGCGATGATTCCTCGATGAGAAAGAGAGAGAGAGAGAGGATTTTGACTTTGAGATGCTTTTGTGAGTTGTTGAGATTTTTTGCTGTTTCTCTCGCTACTTTTGATATGTTCGGTTTTGATATTTTGGGAGATGAGAGAGAAAGGGAAATCGGAGAAGAGGGAAAATGGGAGCGGTGTGGAGAGATGATCTGAGCCGTTGATTGGGAAGGTGCGATGGTGGGATTGTAGAGAGTGTTGAAATGTTAGCTTTTTTTCTTCCCAAAACGAGGGCCGAAGCCCTACATATTTTTAATAATGAAGGATACGAGACGACGAGATGTCGTATAAGTCAGCTAAAGAGATGAATGGCATCCTACCCGGAGGTTTATTTAACACAGCGACATTGGCAATATTGAAGAATAACAAACACAAACTTGAGACTTATAGCCGTTATAGTTTAATTTAAATAAGGATTTATTCATCTTCTTTCGACATCGTTTAAGATCTCAATAAATAATCCTCCATGATATAACTAAGTGTCATTGGACATTGCGGAAGTGATCCCGAAGAAATTCTCTTGGATTTTCTTTAAGAGAGTTAAGAGAAATGGTATTCGAATGTGGAGATTTCCTTTAACAATTGAAAGGATGATGAATTTGATAAATATTGTATATTGGAATCTAATTTGGAACGAAGTATATATATAAGAAAAGTTACAAATCCGAAGAAACATAATTATAGGTGAAAGAGCACGTTTTTTCGAGGGAAAAATTGTTAGTCACGGACCAATACCAAGTCGTCATAGGTCGTGACTAAAGGACTGCTCAAAATGTTTGATTTGGCATGGGTTGTCACGGGTCGTGACCAAGGGTAATAAGGGGTGACCAATGCATCCTCCAAAAAGCTAACTCTTGATATGTTCGGTCACGGGCCGTGATGTAACATCCCGAAATCTGACATGTCCGACACATGACTTTATATCGTTATAGACCCAATCCATGATAAGGTCAAGTAATCCAAATGGATTTATAGGTAAAGAAGATAAGGAAAGCTACCAAATCATTAAATCCGGATGATGTTATGTAAACCCAAATTACATTACATTATCTTACAAATACATAGTCTAATTGTCTATAACTGGTTCCCAACCAAGTTATTTCATATAGCATTTATTACATAGTGAACAGTGAGATAATTACCTACATGCATAGAATCTCACTCTAGCGCTTCGGTATCGTCCTGTGATGGATTTACAAATAAAACACATAATTCGTGAGCTAAAAGCTCAGCAATCAGAACTATATGTATTCGTGTAGGATACTCCCCCGACTATGACGATCGATGAGTACCTGTGAAACATTTTCTTGTAGCCATAGAAAAATATGAGCGTCATATCAAACTTTGCACATAATAATAGCTCATGCGTCTTTATCTCTTTTATAGTCTTTTACTTACTCAACCGTCGTAAGTCCGTGTCTCGACATGAATGATAGAACTAATAAGGACAAAAAAAAAAGATCAACAATCAAAACTATATGTATTCGTGTAGGATACTCCTCCGACTATGACGATCGATGAGTACCTGAGAAACATTTTCTTGTAGCCATAGAAAAATATGAGCGTCATATCAAACTTTACACATAATAATAGCTTATACGTCTTTATCCTCTTTTATAGTCTTTTACTTACTCAACCGTCGTAAGTCCGTGTCTCGACATGAATGATAGAACTCAATAAGAACAAAAAAAAAAAAAAAAGATTTTTGAGATATAGACCTGGACCAAATTCTCAGTCATATATCATTCATCAAATCATTTGAAAATCCATTGTCTTTTGTGAAAGCGTTTCTGTTTTTCATAAATACTACGCGTGATTTGGATTCGCGGCCCAAAATAACTACGTCTCTTGTGTGTACTACGGTTTGCTAATCCTCACTTATACACCGAAGGTCCCCCTGCAGAGGACAGTCTTACACCCATTCGGCCAATGTTCTGGCTGGCGACTTTTTGTCGATACGCATACGAAAAGAACCACACTTATCCTCTAAGTAGTTAGATTTAACGTCTGTCCCAGTCAAGTCCGTTTTGAACGCTCGTAGAGCCAAAGAACTCGATCCCGGAGGATCCACTATACGGCCGCATCGACGGCAATGGATTTGTTCGATTATCTTTAGTTTGTTATAATGTTTGTTGTAGTATTCCTTAAAACCATACTTTTGTTACCGTTACATATGTATAATATAATAATCACAAAGATTACACACCATTCTTTTTCATTTCTGTCTTTCACGGTATTGCATCATACTAGATGTATCGTTTGGCCACGAGGACGTTTACAACATATTAAATGTCCCGACCTGCGTCCTGGCTTCTAGAATGAGCGTCTCGACCTTTGGGACGGGTGTCCTAGATTCTATCCAACATGACCTTTCGACGTATTTAAATCTATAACTTCTCATATACACAACCAAAAATTATTTCATAAAATTCTATAAACTAGACTCTATAACATTTCCATAAAATTAGAGCTCTCATCATGATACCTTATCAATAATAGCAGTTAATTAGTTTGAGTTTATATTTTCTGCTAGATCAGACAATTTGATGTTTCTTCACCAATCAACTCATAACTCTTTACATACAACTCGAAATAAAGATTTATAAATTGTTCTGAAATTTTGACTTCAAGACCTTTCAGTGATATAAGGCTCGTTTTCTAACTCTTACTTAGTGATTCTGAATCAGGCCACAAAATCAGTTCTGTAACCAGTTTTTACAGATTGATATATCCGAATATTTTGATTTATATCTTAAGATTCATAACTCCAAATCATCATCTTTCAACTCCATTAGAAAGTAGACATATAAGAATTCATCATATATTAAAATCAGAATTTATTTTAAAGTCTATAGTCGTCACGGGCGTGACGCTGTGTAAAACACAAAACCTGAATGTGTTTCGTTGGTCACGCCTGTGACCATAAAGGTCATGGCCATGACAACCAGTGGACCTGGTTTTTAACTCCTTTCTCATTTAAATTTCTCTAGCATAATCCCGAAATGATTTATTATGATCCATACAACTATATGCAAACATCAATGCACTCATGCATGGCAGAAAAGGATCGGCATGGGATTTACTTACCTCTTGAGCATTTTTTACGTTTGTGACTTTGTTTGATGATAACTCTCACTCTACACGTCGGATCTTTGCATCGTTGAATTCATTGGATCCCTGACTTCTTCCCGATCATTGGGATAGCCAAATCGATATTCTGTTATGCAAGATATGGTTGAAAATAGTAAGTTAGCTACACATGATATATGTGAATGAATCTTAAAATTACAATAACTCTTGATCCAATAGTTAGATTTCCATACCGTTTACGGCGTTGGATTTCTTGATTTGTCCTCTTTTTTGTGATTATCAATCTCTCTAATTTTGATAAAGTATGGAGACAGTGTCATAATGTAGAGTATTAGTGTTTTGTAAGGGAGTATGTGGTGATCTTTATAGTGTTGATGAGAAATGGTGATGATGATGATATGGGGAATGATGATTGAAATAGATGATGGAGAGTTTATGGTTGATTGGAGATGATGAGAGGATGATGATGGAGAGGGAATGAGTGGAGGATTGGTGAGAAGAAAAAAATGGTGTCGGGAGTGATTTGTGAAGATGAAGGAGGTGTTGATGATTGAGAGAAAGTGGAAGTGGTTGTGATGGTGGTGGTGGTGGATGAAGTGGAATGGTGGTGGTAGATGAGGTGGAGTGGTTATGGTGGAATGGTGTGTGGGAAATGAAGTGGAGGGAGAGATGGCCGGTGGTGGTGAATGATGAAGAAGAAAGGAAAATAGTTTAGGGTGAGTGGTGGTGTGTGGAGGGTGGGTGGAATTATTTAGGAAATTTGTAGTATTTCATATATCGTATTTGCAAATGTCTCATGTAGTTTAACCTCCGAAATTATTTTGTTCGGGCCGTAACGTTCCAAACATTTTATTAGAACGTTCTACCGAAGAAAATATTATTTTCAAGACAAAAAATTTTACACTTGTGAGCGACTCTCTTATCTCCGTAACGTTCGTTACATATGTTATATTTTGTAACTTTTGTTCCTTGTCACGTTTTTAATCCTATTTATTCTAAATATATGTTTAACATATGTTTCTTTAATATTTATACAGCCCAAAATTTTCGCGCTTGACTAATGTTCACTTTGTTTCGACATACTTTCTACATTTAAAACTTAATTTCGTGTTTGTTTTTCTGTACCATTTGCCCAAGTCCAAGCCCAAACCTAAACTTGGTGATACGTGTGCGCATATGTTTTCGAAGCCCATATGTTTTATCAATTATTTCAAGAGAGAGGTAGTGTAAAAACCTTTATATATGCTTTCCACTCACACCCCACCACCAACAACATTTAAGGGAAAATATCAACAATCCTTCACTTGGTTGCGAACTCTTTTACCAGATTAAGTTTTGAGCCTTGTATGCATTGCTTTCGTAATAAACCTTTCTTAGTGTAACTTCCTCAAAGTCAAATCGATTTCGTTGATGTCCCAAGATTAAACCATCAAATCTTGTGATATGGTCGAAGGCATCATACACATACAATTCTCCTTCCTCGACGAGAATTACACTAAGCACTTTTATGGCCATGTGTATATCCCAGTTTCATGAACATTTAAGGTGTATACTATAATATCCCATGAGAAGCGACAAAACTTCTAGGTCATGTAGGTGAGATTTTGTGCCTTTGTTACTAGAGTACATTAAAATCTCATTAAAGCTTTATCCTAAAGCATTTAATGGAATCTTATCGAGTTCTCCTTTAGGGCAAAACTTGGGACAATACAACAACAGGTCATAACAATTTGTTTTTCCCACATTAAACCCAAAATATAGGGGTATTACTTAAATTTGGGTTGAGTTATTATCGCTACCGATTAAGAATGGTTTGAGCCCTATTTATCTTATAGTACTAGTCACAAGGTCTCTACAAGGTGACTCAGTGAAAGGATCCGTGAACATTTGATTAGACTTGACGTAGACAATTGTAATGATACCATCTTTTATCAATTGTGTCACGAAATCATGTTTTAGACCAATATGACTAGACTTACCATTATAGGTAGTACTATACGCCCTTGTCAATAGTGCTTCAATATCATAATATAGTGAAATGACGGACATTGGATTAGGCCACAACTTGATGTCAAGCAACAAGTTCCTATCCAATCTGCTTCTTGTCCACAAAAAGGTAGTGCAATAAATTCCGACTCCATAGTCGAATGAGATATGCATATTTGTTTCTTGCTATCCCAAGAAACCGCACAACCCATTAGGGTGAATATCGACTCATTTGTGGATTTGTTGACATCAATATTGGTGATCCAACAACCAACCTGGGTTGGTCTAGTGGTGTTCGACTCAACCTTCTTCTTGAAGTTCTTAGGTTCGAATCCCACTCGCCTCAAAATCCATGTTGGCCACGCCCGTTGACTTCGATCAAGGCTTTACCCGATGCTGGTGGGGGGAGGGGGCGCCTTATCAGTGTCTGGGGGATTAATCGAGTTGCGCGCGAGCTGGCCCGGACACCCTCGTCACCAAAACAAAATAAATAAATAAAATATTGGTGATCCAACTCGCATATGTATATCTCTCTAATACGACGGGTTCTGTATGAGATAACAATGTCAAGTCTTTCATTCTCTTGAGATATCCCAATATTTTACCAATAACTTTCCAATACGTAACACTTGGATTGCTAATATATCTAGTAAGTTTACACACGGAGTATACAATATTTAGTCTAGTGCAATGTATGGCGTGCATCAAACTAACAATTGCACTTGCATATTCAAGTTGAGCCACCGCTTTATTCAATTGCAATATCCAGTCTAGTGCGATACATGACGTACAACAAATTATCAATTACACTTGCAATGCATGACGTACATCAAGCTACCAATTGCTAGTATACCGCTTTTGTTCTCTAACTTAGTATTCACATCAAAAAGTGTATTATGCTATTTAAATCCAAGACGATTGAACTTTATAAGCATTTTCTCGATATAATAAGATTGGCTCATAGCAAAACCCCCACTATGTCTATTGATTTTGATACCCAAAATGGTGTCAACTTCACCAAGGACTTTCAACTTAAGGATCGAAGATAGATATTTCTCTGTTTCATTCACTCCAATCATGTTAGTGCTAATGATCAAAATATCACCAACATAAAAACATAAATCCTAAACCCTAAACCCTAAAAAACCCTAAACCCTAAACTAATGACACCATATATAATTCTTTGGTGAACTTTGAGTAATTGCATATATCTGCACTATTATGACAAAAGATAAAAGCAAGTATGGTGGTAACAAACTTCTCATGTCATTGTTTAGGTGCTTGTTTGAGATTATAAAGGGATTTAATCAATTTTCATACTTTCTTCTCATTTTGGGATCACATAAACTCTTCGGGTTGCTCCATATATACTTCTTCATTTAAGTCTCCATTTAAGATTGTGGTCTTCACATCCATTTGATGGACATGAAGACGATTAAGTGAAGACAATGTAATTAGAATTCTAATAAAAATAATACGAGCAACAAGAACATAAGTATCAAAATAGTCGATACCTTCCTTTTGTCTAAATCCCTTAGCTATTAATCTTGCTTTAAAGGCTTTTATAGTTCAATCGGGATTGTATTTTCTTGTAAATACCCACTTACACACGCTAGGTTTAGATCCTTTAAGTAAATCTACCAATATCAATGTGTTACTATCCTTTATTTAATCCATTTTATTATTTATGGCTTCTTTCCAAAAAGCATAATCTCTAGATGTCATTGCTTCACTATATGTTTTAGGATCATCTTCGAGGGCATACGCATAAGGTATTTTAGTGTAAAAAAAAAAAATACTCTTTTTATCTCCTTCAACTAAGAAGATAATGGATTGAGAAGAAATGAATTTAGGATCTAAGTTCTTTTCTTTTTTTATCCTAGTGCTTCTTTTAGGCTCAACAACTTGTTGTGGAACACTAGGTTCCTTTCTCTTTGGTTTACTGGTTGTAGGTTCACCAGATTAATCATGATCTTCTTCTTTGATCACAAAATTATTACTGAATTTATCTTCAAATAATTCAAACATCTCTAGATTCAACAATGACATGTGATTCTAAGTCAAGAAGTTTGTATGCTTTGCTATTCTTGGCATAGCTAACAAATGCACTTCTAAGAGCCCTAGGTCCAAGTTTGGTTCGTTTTAGTTCGGAAACTCTACATATAGTATGCTAAGCACCCCTACACTTTTAAATAATCCAAGTTAGGTTTTCTATCATGTCATAATTCATAGGGACTTTTAAATAAATTCTGTGGTAACTTAGCATTGTTAATCATGCAATTTATCATTTCGACCAAGGTTCGATTTTTTCATTTGGTTAGATCATTTTGTTGTGGTGTGTAAGGGGAGGTCCTTTGATGAATAATTCCATGCTCTTCACAAAAATCCTCAAACTCATTAAAGAAGTTGATGGTCTAAGGGTAAAGTAGCCCCAAAAGTAAAGACCAAGTCCCCAATTGACCTATCCATGGCTTGACCATAGGAGCCCCAAAGGGACATAGGCCTAATTAGAAGGGGAAGGCCCATCCTAGAGGCAAAACCCTCTATAAAAATGGAGGGGCATACTCCCCCACAGGTATGCTCACTCATTTACTCCACCATCATAATTATCTTGGGATTCTCTCCCAAGAAGTTCTCTCGCTTTTCCCCAACTGACTTGAGCATCGGAGCGGGTGTCCGAGGTTGACACCTTGGGCCCTCGACTAACGACATCTATCATTTAAGTGTGTGCAGCGAAGCGTAGGTTTTTGCAGGTCGACTCCCTGAAAAGACACCTCGATGCCTTCGAGGTACGACCCAGAAGTCTAACCTCTCACCCTAAACAGTTTGGCGCCCACCGTGGGGCCGATCTGAAAACAAGATGCCTCAAACTCTCAGCCATGCAACTCAAGCTACGGGGGAACCCTCGATCAACCAGCTTCCGAACCCTGGCCAAGGCACAAGAACCTTGAGGTCGAGAAGAACCCTAATCGATTTGCCACCACCCCCTATTGAACATATAGTGGAGAGCAGCTAGGCCAACAGCCTGACCCAAATCAGTACGTAATGATGGCAATGTACCAAGATCTAAAAGAGGACCTCGGAAGACAGGTTGGGGAAGCCCTTCAATAGATGCGCGAGCTCTTGGCCGCAAGGTTGCCTCCCCACTCGTACGAGGCACCCCCACAGAATGCGGGGAGGGAGGCACCCACAGATCCCAATGATCTCACACACCAAATCAACAGGGTCGGTGTAGCCGCGTCTGTCGACCTCCGTGACCAACTAAATGCACGGTTCGAGGCATTCGGCCTTCTAATTTAACCCCACAATAGCTAGAGGTCGTGGACCTTGGCTGTAAGGTTGAAGAACTCTATCGGATGCTGGGCGATCCCGATAGAGGCCCAAGGACGAAGAGGATCTATAGGACAGATAGTCCATTCACCTAGGAAGTCAACATTGAGCTAACCCCGGAAATGTTCCGCATGCCCACTTGTGAAAGCTATGATAGGACCACTGACCCCAAAGAGCATGTCCAAAATTTCCAGATTTTGATGAACATACAAGAAGCCAACGATGCGCTGATGTGCAAAACTTTTCCCATGACCCTTCGAGGTCTAGCTCGATCCTGGTTTAATAACCTATATACCTGTTCCATAGGCTCATTCGTCGAGTTGACAGATCCTGGTTTAATGACCTACCTGCCTATGTCAACAGCCGAAGGCAAAAATCACCTCGAGCTACCTCCATAAGAATGTCCAGATGCCTGGGGAAGACCTGTGCTCTTACACGCAGTGCTTCAACATAAAGGTGTGAAAATCGAAGATGTTGGCGACAACGATATATACGAGCCGCTCTCGAAAGCCAAGACCTCTCCTATGACCTTTCCCTGAGAGAAAAGTGGACCTACACCGATGTATTGGCTAAGCTAGGAGAACACATCCATGTCGAGACAGTGATGGAAATAAAGGATAGAAGAACCGATTTCTACCGAGGGATATAATCCAAGGGGGAACCAACCAGTCGCAGTCGAGCTGAGCACGAACCGTGAAGAGATGACTCCTGAATCCCTGATCAAATGGGATCGAAGAATAAGAAGTCGAGTGGGCGAAGAAAGGCACCGGTCCATGACAAATACATCCCCTTCAAACTTGCCCCGAAGGGAGGTGTTGCAGCGGCCTAGAACGAAAACCTCCTAGTCAAGGTCCCTAAGAAGCAGCGTTTTCTTGGGGCCTACAAAGATCGATCCTGGTATTGCCAGTATCACCGAGATCATGGGCACAACACCGAAGAGTGCCGACATCTGAAGGACGCAATTGAGGATAACATTAAACAATGCCACCTGAAAAGGTTACAGAAGGGGAAAGGGGACAAGCCGAGGTCCCCTCCGAGATCGAAAGAATGACCTGGATCTCCGCAGCGGTGGGGCGAAGCCGACAAGCCACCCCAGCGTCCCAAGATCCATGTTATCGTGGGGTTTGCGTCCCGAGGAAAGGTGGAAACACCCCTCGCAGGAGTCAAGGTCCCCAACAAAACGAGGAAGGCGATGTGACCAAGAGACCAAGATACGAAGTCAAGGTCAACTTTGATCCGAAAGATGATCTAGGCTATAAGCCCACCCAGGTTGATGTCCTCGTGGTAACAATGAACATAGGAGAATTCGATATCAAAAAGAAACTGGTGGGCAACGGGTCCTCATCTGACATCCTCTATTTCTCGACGATCAAGAAGATGGAAAAAATATAGAAGGATCTCAAACAGTTTTGATTTTTGCTGGTTGGTTTTACTGGAGACAAGATATACCCTAAAGGATAGATCTCCCTATCCTTGGCTGTGGAGGATGACCGAATTGACTGAACCGCGATGAGGATGACCGACTCCTTGTGGTGGATCTCTCTTCGGCCTACAACGGAATCATCGGGAGGCCCATGATCATTGGCCTCAAGTTGCTAATAGCCCCGTGTTACATGATGATGAAGTTTCCCACTCCATAGGGGGAGGGTGTGGTTTGAGGCGACCCAAGGTTGTCGAAGAAGTGCTACACCACGATGCATTATCAATTCCCCAATATCAAAGGCAGAAAGGAGGCCCTGCAGGTTCACCTTGACCCGAACTGGTCGAATCCCTCGAGGAAATAGCTCTGACCTGGGGGGATGACACCAAGTGTTCGAAGATAGGATCCTAACTCATCAAAACGATCCGGACTGAGCTGAAAAAAATATCTTAGGGCAAATCCGAATGTTTTTGCCTGGATGTCGTCCAACATGCCCGGGGTCGACCCCGAAACCATAGTCCATAAGCTTGAGGTGGACCCTGAGGCAAAGCTTGTAAAGAAGAAATAGACGTATTTCGTTGAAGTAAGAAGGAAAGCCATCTCAGAGGAAGTCAAGAAACTCCTTGAAGCACGGTTCATTAGGGAAGTGAGGTCCCCGATTGGCTAGCCAATGTGGTGATGGTCAAGAAAGCCAACGGGAAGTGGCGGATGTGCATAGACTTCACAGATCTCAATAATGCATGTCCCAAGGATTGTTACCCACTTTCCAAGATAGATCAGTTGGTGGACGCAACCTTGGGCCATAAGCTCTTATCCTTCATGGATGCCTTCTCAGGGTACAACCATATCTTTATGGCCCCCGAGAATTGTGTGAAGACCTCCTTCCTCACCAACTCTGGTACCTACTGCTACATGATGATGCCCTTCGGGTTAAAAAATACGGGTGCCACCTACCAGAGGCTTGTGAATCAGGTGTTCGAGCCGTTGTTGGGAACCATGATGGAAGTTTATGTGGATAACATGCTCACAAAATATAACGAGCTCGAGCACCATGTCCACGATCTCAGTAAGACCTTTGAATTGCTTAGGAAGTACAACATGAAGCCGAAACCCATCAAATGTGCCTTTGGAGTGGCTTCGGCGAAGTTCTTGGGATACTTGATCACGCATCGAGGGATTGGCGCTAACCCTTTATAGATCGACACGATCATAAATATACAGAAGCTTTCAGGCTGCATCACGGCTTTGGGGAAATTCATGTCATGAGGTGCGAAACGTACCCTTCCCTTCTTCAATGCACTAAAGGGGGCAGGTGACAAAGCATTGTGGGACCAGGTGTGCCAAGAAGGATTCAAGCAGCTCAAATAGTATCTCCTACATGTGCCCTTTATCACTCGCCTTGTGCAAGCGGAGAGGTTATATGTATACCTAGCCGCAGTCGATAAGACGGTCTTAGCTATTCTCCTCAAGGTCGAAGTCGGAATACAGAAACCCATATATTATGTGAGTCGAGTACTCCATGGAGTAGAAACGAGATATTCCAAGACTGAAAGAGTCGCTCTGGTGCTGATGAATGCGGCTCGAAAGTTCAGGCCCTATTTCCTGGCCCATCCCCTAACAGTCGTTATCGACCTCCCACTCAGACAGGTTCTCCATAGGCCCGAGGTCTCCGATTGACTATTGAAGTGGTCTGTGGAACTCAGCGAATATGGAATCTCGTTCGAGCCCCGAACGACCATGAAAGCACAAACATTGGCATATTTCCTTGAAGAATGCTAGTTTGGCTACGAAACGATGGAGACCGAGAAAGGAAAGAATGCAAAACCCGAAGATCCAAGAGCCCCCATCCCTTCGAAATGGACAGTTTATATAGACGGATCGTCTTGCTCTAAAGGGGCCGGGGTCGGGGTACTCCTCATCTCACCTGACGGATGGGAACTCCCATGGGCTCTTAAGCTTCAATTCAAAGCCACCAATAACGTCGTCGAGTATGAGGCCCTGATCTTGGCTCTAACCTTGATTACGCACCTTAACATGTCTAAAGTCGAAGTCCTTTTGGACTCCTGCCTCGTAATCGAACAAATACAAGGAAAGTGTGAAGTGGGGCAGGAGCTGAGAGGGCACTGGGAGATGGCTAAATCCTTAAGTAAGAAATTCAAAGACCTACAAGTACGATAAATTTCTAGAGGGGATAACGGGGTAGCGAACATCCTCAGAAAACTCTTCTCAGGATCGGATAGATGGACTCGGGAAAAGATGTACACCAAAATGGTCAAAGCCCCCAGAAAACTCCTAAAGATGATTAACTTTATTCAGGTCGAAACAACCTGGGTGGACTCCATCAGGACGTTCCTCGAAGATGACGAACTCCCCAGTGACCCTAGACAAGCACGATTATGAAAAGAATGACACCAGAGTATCTGATCATTGGCCCGACCTCTACAAAAGGTCATACTCCATACCTTTGCTAAAATACTTGAGGTCAAAGAAGGCTAGCGAGGTGCTTCGGGAGATACACGAGGGAGTCTGCGGGAACCACCATGGAGCCCAAACTTTGGCCTTTACATGCATGAGGCAGGGATACTACTGATCTACCTTGTTGGCCGATGCAAAGAAGCTAGTTAAGAAATACGACCGATGCCCAAGATTGACCGACCTAAATAAGAAACCTACCACAAACATGACCTTGGTCGAAATTCCTTGACCCTTGTCCAATGGGGAATCGACATCCTAGGATCCTTTCCTTTGTCTCCAGGACAAAGCGATTCTTGGTGGTAACGGTCAAATACTTCACAAAGTCGGCCAAGGCCGAAGTTGTGGCCAAGATCACCGACCAAGTTATCCGGAGCTTCGTATGGAAATCAAGCTGATCTGGGATAACGAAACTCAAGTCACGAGCTCGAATTTTGCCGACTTCTACGAAAAAACGATATCGAGCAGAGATTCGTCTCTGTAAAAACATACGAGGTCAAACGGTCAGGCAAAGATATTAAGCTGGCATTGGCAAAGAAGTTGACCTCGACGAAACGACTCTGGGCCGAGGAATTACCTTTGATTCTGTGGGCATACCGAACCATCCCCAAAAGGTCTATCGAAGAAACACCCTTCTCCCTTACCTTCGGCATGGAGGCAGTCATCCCTGTCGAGCTCTACCACCCAACAACTAGAGTCAGAGCTTTTCACCCTGAACTAAACGATTCGCGCGTAAGAGAGGCCCTCGACCTTCTTGAAGAGAAGAGGGATCAGGCCGCCACTCGAGTTAGGGCCTTCCAGTTGAGGGTGGCCAAGTACTTCAACGCCAAGGTGAGGTCTAAAAAGTTTGCAGTTGGAAATGAGGTGTTGAGGAAGGCAGAATTCGAGGCCAGACCCCTGGTGAAAAGTTAGCTGAAAATTGGAAAGGACCCTATAGGATCATTGCTGATAAGGGAAAGGGAGCCTATGAACTGGTCTGACCTTACGGGCGGGGGTTACCAAGATCGTTCAATGCAGATGACCTTAAACTATACTACACTTAGCTAACAACACATAGTTTGAGCTTAAATGTTTAGGAATCCCTCGCCCTGAAGAGACTTAGTAAATCATTTTTTGGAATGAAAAGTTGTTCTTTGTCTCTAAAAAGAAAGAGGTCAAGCCTGGGGAATGAAGGCCCTTCAGGCCCGAGAATCACTACTTAGGTATGGAACCTAACGTTAATAAAACTGAAGGTGAAGCCTGGGGGTTGAAGTCCATCAGGCCCGAACGAGGGAGGAGGTCGAAAAAAACCTTAAGGTCGAAGTTCTCGCAGATTCAGAACCGACATGCATAAGATGAAAAATACGGGAACATCCTGTCGCTTCAAACACAACACAAAATACTCACTGAAAGGATAAGATGAACGAAATGATACTTTTGATTGATAAAGGGAAAGTACAAATACAATACTCGAATCCACCAAATGGGGATGGGGGAAAAAAAAGAAAAAAGAAAAGAACATCAAGCCGTCAGCATCCGAGGAGAGGGACTAACCTACTCCAATTCCATCGGAGCAACCTTCGACTCAACTGACTGCTCCCCGGTCGGGGCAGAGGGCTCAGTAACCTTCTGGGACAAAGATAGAGGGACCGCTGGTGGAGGAAGGGGAAGAACAACCATCTCTGATGTAGGCGGATAAGGTACCTTGACCTCAAAGGAAGATGGGGTTGACGGGGCAGCCTCTATTGCTGCTGGCGTAGGCATCGTCTCCGTCCTTCCTCTTCATAACAGGGGGTAACAGGCTTACACCGAGAGATCGAGCTGCTTACAGAGGACCTCCGAGAACCTGCTTTTGTAGGCATCCTCGAGGTCGTTGAATCCCATTTCCATCTCAACCATGAAGGCCTCCTCCTCCTTCTTCGTCAAGGCCTCATCCTTCTCCTTCTTCGCTTGCTCCGGCCACCTTTGCTGACCTGGGCAGCCTTGTAGCTCACCCTCCAGACTTGTTCATGCAGCTTGGCACACTCTGCCTCTTCGTCACTCACCCTCCTTTTGAAGGCGACGACCTCCTCCTTCAGGGTGAAAACCTCATGATCCCTAAAAAACAAAGAGTTTGAGGCAGTATGAGCCTTGTGGAAGAGTACCACAAAGTGGGAGAAGGTCTGCATGCAATAACAGAAAGTTAGAGTGGGAAGTCCAGGCCAAGAATCGAAGAAAATAGTTGGAACAAATGAGAAAGGAGGACTCACCCTATAGGTGTCCCTTATGATGTCAGAATCATTAGGTTGCTCACCTCGCCTTACGCGTTCTTATCCTGAGGAAGGAGCTTCGACTCCATGATGATCCGAAGGTAGAAGCCCCAGCACCTATCTCCCACACCGTGGAGTATCGACCTTCGACCCCCGGTGTTGGGATTACCACCATCCCCCCTTCAGGAAAGGGCGATTTGACGCAAAAACTGGAGGGGATCCCTCATTGGGGGACCAAGATTCCCTTACGACATCAGGGCTATCGACGGCATCAGAGCGATCATCGTGGATACCGACAAGAGTGATGCTGGAGCCGAGGACGGTGGGGAAGTCTGGGTGGAAGGGACCGAGGTGCCCTTCCCCTTGTCGGCCTCGGAGTGCCTTGCTTTCTTTGGCTGGAGGGCAGGCGATAGAGGAGTCAACTTCGCCGTCTTCTCCGCCTCAGGGGTCGACCTCTTGTTTTTCCCTACCTATTTGGTAAATAGGTCGTTTTGGTGATTCATCTATGCAAAAACCAGGAAAACATAAGAGTTAGCATTATCCAGGAACTAATAGACCTGAGAACAAGACCCACCATAGTCATCCTTAGAGTGATTCTCCTCGGTGACTACCCTAGTGACATTGAAAACGTCCCTGGATGAGATCATAGTACGAACTGTGTCCCCGGCCTTCTTCTCCTCCTCGTCCTTGAGTATGGGCTTACAAAAATACCCAATGTGGGCATTGTGCTGCGGCTTTATGGGAAAATCCCTATCACTGTTTTTCTCCTTGGAAGCAAGTACGTAGCGACTCTGCCTATCTCCATGCGTCTCCTCAAGCTTGTCAAGGAACTTCATGTTGGGTCGAGCTTGGAGGTGGAACCACCCCGGTTGCTTACGTTGTCTGATGTAGTTCAGGTGGTAGATCTTGAAGAGGAGAGCAGAAGTAATGCTCTTCTTGGGGTTATCGATCTGGAGACAAGCCAGATGAATTCTCAGGATAAACTTAGAGGTGTTGGAGTGAACATACACGGGTTGAGCCCTGTGTAGTTGAAGAAGGCCTCGAAGAAGAAGGGGACGTGAAACGCTTTGATGGCCTCTGTGTAAAGAGGGAGCTTCAAGGTATGCACTAGGGATCAAATGCTCAAATTCCCAGGATGGGCCAGAGTATAAGACTCTGGGATACGATAATCAAGTTGAAAGTGATTGATGGAACATTGGCTAAGGCGACTCTTATGACGCCACACGCTTGTCGACAGATAGGGGGTTCTATCCTTCTTTGGGGGAGGAGGAACTGCAAAGGTATCCCCAACCTCGGCCTCGGCCGTCTCATCCCCATCATCGTCCCTATCATTGTTGCCACCATTATTCTCCCCCTCGTCCACAGACCATAAGGCCTCGGGGGCAGGGGATTGAACCCTCTTGGGATTGGAGTTCGAGTGAGGGTCTTGGTTAACAGATCCCACAAAACGTCCACTGCTGGTGGACGCCTCTTCACCATCACTCTCCTTGTCCTACTCGTCACGGATACGATAACCCCTCAGGTTAGCGGAACCCTCACCATCGACCCCGAGGATGACTCTCAGGTCGGCAAGCTTTTTCTTGTCAACTGGAGGAGATCTTCAACCAACAAGATCAAAGGCCATGCCGACATCGGCCAAACCCTTGTCCTCGATCCCGGTCATATCAATCCCAGTAAAGTCTATGTCATCAAAAAAGCCTATCCATTTCGTCAAGTGTGGGGATCAATCTTGAAACCGAAAACAGGAGTTGGAAAACTTTGGAAGTTTTCCTTGCTCAGAACCCTAGAGAGAGAAAAGCAAGTAAAGAGAAGGCGATGAAAGGGAAGGTCCCCCCTTTACACAGGTAAAAGAGAGGCAGGCAAGGGGTTTGGAAGAGAGGATGATATCCCTCGGACCACTAAGGTGACGACACCTGTGGGATAACCCTTCAGACGGTCCAATCAAAACTCGACATGCGGCTGGGGAACAGGGAAAGTTAATAGCCCTCGAGTCCGGTGCCCGTCATCATGAGTAGAATGAACCCCCCTCAGAAGTCGACGTGCCATCAATGCGATCAATCACACCAATGTGACCCCTCGACTGCCTAGATTCCCATTCGGAATCTCAAAGCCCATAAAGGGCATGAACTTGTAAGTTCAACCTTAAGTTCGTTGACCAAAAAGGTCAAAGGAGGGCCCAAGGATGGTCAAGGCCTAGAAAAGGCATGAACTTGTAGGTTCAACCTCAAGTTCGTTGAGCAGAAAGGTCAAAGGAGGGCCCAAGGAGGGACAAGGCCCAGAAAGGGGATGAACTTGTAGGTTCGACCTTAAGTTCATTGACCAGAAAGATCAAAGGAGGGCCAAGGCCCAAAAAGGGCATGAACTTGTAGGTTCGACCTGAAGTTCTTTGACTTGAAAGGTCAAAGAAGGCCCAAAGGAGGTCGAGATCCTAAGAGGGCACAACCGCTTCGATCGAGGAAACCTAAAGGAACTACTAGAAAATGAGCCAATCAAAGTCCCTGACGCCAAACAACGACGTCAGAGACTTGGGGGACAATTGATGGTCTAAGGGTAAAATAGCCCCAAATGTAAAGACCAAGTCCCCAATTGACGTATCCTTGACTTGGCCATAAGAGTCCTAAAGGGACATAGGCCCGATTAGAAGGGGAAGGCCCATCCTAGAGGCAAAGCCCTCTATAAAAAGCGAGGGGCACACTCCCCCATAAATATGCTCACTCATTTACTCTACCATCATAATTGCCTTAGGATTCTCCCCCAAGAAGTTCTCCCGCCTTTTCCCAACTGACTTGAGCGTTGGAGCTGGTGTCCGAGGTTGACATCTCGGGCCATCGATTAACGACGTCTGTCATTTGAGTGTGTGCAGTGAAGCGTAGGTTCTTGTAGGTCAACCCCCTGAAAAGACACCTGGAGCCCTTCGAGGTACGACCCAGAAGTCTAACCTCTCACCCCAAGTCTTAAACCGATAAACAGAAGTATTCACCATCCCTTCCAAAACATAAAACCTTAGTCTTCTTCTTAAGTTGATTCTTTACTTTCGATTTGTATTTTATGAACATGACAAATGCTTTATCCTTTGTTTTAAGTAGCTACACATACATGTATCTACCAGCATTATCAACAGAGGTTATAAAATATCTCTTGCCACCTCGATCAAGACTCTATTCAATTCACATACATCATAATGGATTAAGTTGAGGTTTCGTGAATTCCTTTCCATACTAGGAATTGATTTCTTCACCATTTTAGACTTTACACACACTTCATATTTCTTAAGGCTATCTTTGCCCACTTTAATCATGCCAAGATTTTTCATGCTTCTAATATACTTAGCATTCAAATATGCCAAATGTTGATGCCATAAAGTAGAAGACTTGAGATCAATCAATAGGAATATTGATATTAATACGAATCCTTAGCTTGTACATGCCATTACAAAAATATCCTTTCCCAACAATGACATCATTCTTTGTGAGAATCATCTTTCTGAATTCAATAGACACTTGAAATCCTTCTTATCTAGTGAATCATCAAAAATGAGATTCTTCCTAATCTCGGGTACATATAGTACATTAAGAAGAGACAAAAGTTTTTCGAAAGTGAAATTGATATCTATGATCCCTTTGCCGTTAATCTTGCCATGAGCATCATTTTCCGTAAGCACTTCACGGTCCTCTACCTCTTCAAAGGTTCTGAACACTTCACGATCCTTGGACACATGAACGATTACGCCAGAATCTAGCCACCAACCCGTAACTTCGCTTGCGATGTTGATTTCAGAGATCATAGACACAAGACTCCAATCGGTAACCATCGCCACAAGGTGTTCCTCAACTGCACTAGCGTTGTTAAGATCAACACTTTTATGGAATCGACATTCCTTATATAGTGCCCCGGTTTGCCACGCACACGGGCTGTGACCGAGGTCCTTTTGCATGGACACATTTTCTACAACTCGTCACGGGCGTGATCACTTTGGTCACGGTCGGGACGACTTCTTTAAGACACAAAGCACTTAAAACTCAATTTCGTATTTGTTTAAAAAGAATATACACGCGTTTGGTACTCATTGTGCACCATTTACTCAAACCCAAGCCTAAGTCCATCCCGACTTGACCCAACGCGTGCACGCGTGTGTGCGTATTTTCAAATCCCACATACCTTAGTAATTATTTCAAGAGAGAAATAGTGGAGAAGCCTTTATATATATTCTCTACCTTAACAAAAGGTTTTGAACAAACCTTTGCTGCCTTACTTATGCCTACACAAATTTCTCTACAAACTTATTTTAAACACACTTATTTGTCATAATTTATGAAATATTATTTAGCTCCAATAATAAGGTTTAAGGGAGTAATATCAACAGTGACTCCTAGTGGAAGACGCAAATCATAGTTAGTAAACCAATCAACTACTCTATTGCTCTCACAATAAACATGAGAACGTGAACCTCCCAAGCCATTGCTAACAATTGTGGACGATGGGTAACCATCTGAAAAAGTGGATGAACAGGTGCTGAGACTTGTTGTATCGGCAATGTTGCTAACGAAGAGTCTGTACGAAGAGCAATATACTTGAATCCGTGTGATCAAGCAAGCTCCAAGCCCAAAATAATACCATGGAGTTCTGCTGTTAATGCTGAGCATATCCTTAAATTCACTGCAAAACCAATTGCCTCTAATGTCAGGAATGATACCCCCAGCCACAGTAGCTTGTAAAGGGGATTCTGAAGCTTCATCAGTGTTGACAGCCACCCAATCATCTAACGATGACTCGTATCGAAGATCCATTGGTAGGCATGGAGTAGTTGGTGTCGTGTCCTTCACAAGAGCATGATACACATCTTTAACATACCTAAATATAAAGGCAATATTTGTACTCTCAGTTGGCTTGAAGATTAGATTGTTTCTCCATCACTAGAGCAACCAGCAAATAAACATCAACAACAAACGCCATTTGATTTTGGAATAAATCTTGACCCTGCTTTTGAGATTAACTTCCAACCTTTGTAACCAAATCCGTGAATAATTAACGTATTTTATAAAAAAATTCATGAATTTATCGTTTTCCGTATTGAATCGTATTTTTTGTATAATTTATAGATTATATGTATTTTTTGTATAATTCATCTAAATTTAGTTTTTTTCCTAAAATATGAAAAAAAAAAATCCGAATATTTTATATGTAACCACAATATCTTAAAACCTTCATACAAAGATTAGGGTTTCCTCAAATACATGGACCCCTTCGTTTTTTCGTATTAAATCCATATTAATCTTGTACTTCGATTTTTTTCTGTATTACACATCGTACCGTTATCACGTCAAATTTATCTTAATGTTTTTTTCTTCTTGATTTTTATCCATTCATTTCAAGTTTTTCCATAATTTATGTTGTCGAACTAAACTCATATCTGAATTTGGATACTATGCTTCTAGCCATTACCGCAAATCTGTGTTAAAAAAACCGTTCCATATCCCGCATCATCATGTGAGAGTTCCAAACAAACCTTGTGTTCACACAGTCTCGAACAACATCCTTGGCTGCATTCCCACAAACTAAGCATATATCAGTTGCGAGAAAACAAAGTTTCTTACGTCGAGTCATCGTCATCAAGTGCCCATTCGCTGTCATTCATAGAAAATATTGTGTGTAGTGTAGAGTAGAAGTTGGCCAAATAAATCAAAAATTTGAGCACTTGGTTCCTTGTAAAGTGATAATAAATCATTATATGTTTAGTCTTCTCATGGAAGATTGGGTTCTTGGCAATCTATAGTGCTGATTGGTTGTCATATGATAAGGAAACTGGTATTCCTCACCCCAACGAACGAGCCATGTGATTCCAAAAGTAACTTGAGACATGCCTCTATATTCTACTTCCACTACAAAAAAAAAAAAAAAGGATAAAAAACGACTAACGTAATAGAGTTAGTCGTTCTTTTTACCGACCAACAATCAATTTGATCGTAAAATTGACGAGGATAAATGATGTTCCTTTTTCAATTTGACGACCAAACAAAATTTTCGTCGTTATATTTGTGACTAAATACAGATATTGATCGCAAACTTGAAGATTAATATTTACAATTAGTCGCCAATACTAATTATCCCTTTATTTTAAAAAAAAAATTGAAGAAAATTGACGACTATTGTACAACTTAGTCGTCCTTTTGGCAACTAATTTATGATGATGGTCGCTAATTTACGACTAAAATTTTAAGTTAGTCGTCATCAAAATAGGCCTATAAATTCACCGATAACACCATTCCTGCTCCTCCTCCATCGCCTCCCAATCACCCTCTTCCTCCCCAATCTCCACCACCAACCGCAGTCCCTTCTCGACGCCACTCATCCGACGTCGCCAAGCCCCGACC
>JAOVYX010017287.1:0-22583 GCA_035668315.1 Drosera spatulata
CGCATCTAGCACGGGGATTCCAGAGGATTACTTCCAGCTGAAGGAAGAAGTCCAGACCCTTCGTCAGACTCAGGCGAAGATGGAGTAGCAGTTGGACATCCTTTTCAGGAGGATGGGTAGAGATTCGTCCACTTGTCAGACTGAGACCGGCCTACCATTTCCTTCATCAAGACCACCTCCAGACGATGACTCCGGGGCTCTAGAGCAACGAGATATTCGTTTAGTTGGCCATTGATGGCTTTGTAAATACAAAGAATTGATGTATTTCGTTTTTTTAGGATTATGTATATTGCTAATGAGATTATTAAGACATTTGGATGGTTGATGTATTTATTCAAGTTTTTGTGATTTTAATTTATTTTTTTAATCAAAAATCAAAAATAGCTACGGATTTCCGTCGCTAAAATGAAATAATTTTGACAAAGAATTAGTTACGGAATTCCGTAACTAAGTTTGAAGTATATTAACGACGGATTCCGTCGCTAAGTTTAAATCTTTTTAGCGACGGAATCCGTCGCTAATATTGTGCATCCCGGAAATTTGATTTTTGCGATGGAAAAATCGATCCGTCGTTGCTTTCTACGTTACCGACGAGGTTTTTAAAGACGGAAACAATCCGTTGTTAATATATTTTAATGACGGATTTATCCGTTTTAGCGACGGAAACATTTCGTAGCTAAAACACCTGGTTTTTTTTTTTTTTTTTTTTGGTAGTGAATGCAGCTATGTTAGAGTCGCGGTATATCAATTGTGTTGTTTGCGTCGATATCATGGGAAACAACTGCATACTGCATAAATTTCGATCTATAATTAAATTTTATTATGTCAACCTCAGCTTGTGAAATATTGCAAGCCACGACATACTCTTCCAGAGTATGATGCCTGTCTTCCTATATCATGATGGAATTGCTATCGTAGGTTTATTCAAATTTTATTAATTTTCGTCAGTATAATCTATTTAGTTTAGCGTCGTGACCTAGCACCATGAGTTTATATATCTGGGGTTAGTCTGTTCAAAATCGTTACACCATTGGGAAGGTTCCTATAAATCTTCTTTTTAGTAGCCAACCATGCATAGGCTTCTAACTTTGTCAATAACGATTTTAAAGATTGATCAAGAACTTGATTGTTCTAATTTTTGGTAGTAAATACTCGAATAGATTCTTAAAAAGGGAATGTATTCATCATTTTGCAGTTGTTGGCAATCCTTACGAGGAAGGACGATTCAAGCCCGCATGAATGGGCAAAGAGCAAGGCGTAACGATCCTGTGGGTGACGTTGATAAGAAGCAGGAGCCTATCACTGAGGCATACGTGACGTATTCGATATAAGGGGAATATTAGGTGAATCCTGAGATGTATTTCCGCAGCACTTTCACTTTGTTTGATTGGTTGAACAAAATTACGTACTTATATAATTTAAGATTTATCTTAATAAATCTCCGCATATGCATATATTAATTATTATCAAATTGATCAGGTTAATTAGTTGGTCTAATTAAGTGAGACATACAAGCTCTTCTTTTAGTATAATATGGACTGATTAGCGTGGATTAGATAAATATTTATTGATCCATAATGAGTAGGTTTAATAATTACTACGTCTATAAATATACATCAACCAGGTCACTTTTACTAACCTTAACAACGCTATCAAGCGGTGAATCATCTACATCAACCGTCAAGAATTTTAGGAAAATGAAGCCTGCTAATCTCGCTTGTTCGTGTTCCAATTTATTTATTCAATTACGTGTTCGTCATGATTGATTTTTGTTGTGTATCAATGACGATCAAGATATTATAATCAATCACTGTTTGTATTCAAAATCTGTTTATGGCAATCTTATTGACTGGATTTGCCTACATATAATACTCTTTCCGTTTCAGATAATTTACGACCTTTGTATATTTTTCACTGTTATATATATAGTCTTATGAGCTTCGTTTACCTATCAAATAAAGTGATAACAAAATTTTTTTTTACTATATGATTGAAATACGTAACTAAAGAAATTATTAACGTTTTGGAATAAATTGTCGAAATATAATATTTAATCGTATAATCACATCGGTCAATTTTTTTTTGAGAAACTACGAAAATCAAAATATCGTAATTTATTTGGGTTGTCACCCCTACTTCGATTGGGGTTGTCATAATTTCCCTTGATGTTGTTGGCATCGACATTGTATTGTTTTATGGTCATTTTAGTCACGATCTATTCAAATACCATTTGAGTACTAGGCAATATCGAGCATTAGAAAACCAGAGTAACGATATTCTGTCCACATTATAACACTTGATCATACAATTATGTATACTTGCATATCCATATTTTTATATTATCAGACAATTAGATTGTCATGCAGTATAACTTTATTGGAGTATAAAACAGAATGTACCTTGATTAACTCGTTCAAAAACAGCAACTCTTTGGAAGAAAGAAATTTTAGTTGGTAAATCAATTACTTTCTCTGTTTTGAATAATTACAATACTTCCTCCGGATACGAGATTTTATATGTGTTAAATTTTTATAGAATTTGAAAAAAAAAAGATTTTTTTTAAAATGATAGCAGGATTTATTATAACAACTAAGAAGGGAGATAGTGAAATATACTATAACGATTTCAACTTTTTTTTTTTTTTTTGATAATATAACGATTTCAATTTTTATTTTCAAAGTTTTCCACAAAAAAACACTGTATATATTCTAAGATAATAAAAAAAAATTATTTTAAATATTTTGATATAGATGAAGTAATAATTCATGGGTCACAAACTCACGACGCGGTGGCTTTGAGTCTGAGAGCATCTGCATAACGGAGATGGTGGTCCAGGCCCAATCAACCCTTATGGTCCCAATTCCCAACCCGCACAGATCCAATTGTCCCCTTGTTTAAAAATACTTTGTGGGCCTTGTGGCCCTTTTGATATCTGATTGAATAAAAATCGTTTAAGGTAGATGTCGGCCCATATTGTGATGTCCAAAATAAATTAGAAAATATGTTCACGTGTTCTTTTTAGGTAACCTAAAAACCAAAACAAATAGTCAACGATATAAAAGAAGTGAATGAAAAACTTGAGATTTGCAGGAAGGCGTTGAAAAGTAAAGGGTTAAGGATTAGTAAACCAATACAAAATATATGAAATGTGTTTTTAATGAGAAAAGTCAAACAAATAGTGAGAATGTATTGTTGGGAATAGAGTTTCTACCTGAAATGGATTCTTTCAAATATTTAGCTTCGATGCTACATAGGAATGGAGGAATTGATGCAGATATTGATCATATGATTAAAACAAGTTGGCTGAAATGGAAGGACGCTTCAAGGGTGTTATATGATCCTAAAATATCTACTAAGTTAAAAGGAAAGTTTTACAAGACAGTTATTCGACCAACGATGCTGTATGGGTCAGAATGCTGGGCAATTAAGTGGTAGCATGTACAGAAGATAAATGTAAACGAGATGAAAATGTTAAGATGGATGTGTGGACATACAAAAATAGATAGGATACGAAATGAAATTATCAAATAGAAAGTGGATGTGGCTCCAGTAAAAGATAAGATGGAACACGACTAAGATGGTATGCTCATGTGAAACGCACACCAGTCACAATTTCTGTTGAGAGATGTGAAGTTTGGGAGTTAGCAAATGTCAAGAGAGGACGAGGGAGACCTAAAAAGACCATGAAAGAAAGCTTGGAGTATGATATGGTCTATCATAATCTTACGGAACATGATGTACGTGACAGATTGGAATGACGTCGTCGTATTTATATAGCCGACCCCATTTGATGGGATAAAGCTTGATTTATGGTTGTTATTGTTGTTGTTCTTTTTAGGTAACCTATATCTGATTAGTCCCGCCACGAATTTTAAGTGTTGTCCTGGGTCATATAAATCGTGCAAACGTCGTTGATGAGGACTAAAACCTTTCTTGTAGACCTAATTCTTCATACATGTTCGTACATTTTATGTAGTTGTCTTAGGTCACACAAGTGATGCCACTGGGCCGGGCAAATTAAATATATCTTGCATGTGATATGAATGTGAATATGTGATGTATAGTCCATTCGACGCAAAATTATGAGCATAGTGATGGCTTGCAGCCCCCATCAATTAACCATGTGATATCGTGCCTGGACCATTAAGTGGATAATTATGCAAGGAAGCTTCGATAGCTTAAGTAATTGATCGCAATACATAAGTTAATATTAGCATCTTGGAACCATTCGACATAAGAGCGAGAGATATAATAAAAGTCGGAACCCATGATAAATAAACCCAAGATTTATATCCAACACTTTTTCTCACAAGTTCATGAGGACATGAAATATGGACAACAATATACTGATCCTAGAATCGAACCGTGACCTCTTGTCATGTTCTATTTTGATATCAAGTCGGGAATGTAGTTTTATCAAAATTTAGAAATGATGATAGAAGATTCAAGAGTGTTTATGTAATAGTTTTCTACAAATTCAATTTTGGACTTACGGCTGTATATAATTTTTCCGATATGAGATTAAAATATAGTTCCTGCATCGATACTTTGACGTTCAATATTCTAGGTGAGATATATTGAGTTATATGCTATCATACACACACATATATCAACCTTGTAGCAACATGACGTAATGTTCAAACTTGCGCATTATAACACATACGTAAGATTTAACACCTTCTAGCTAGGAAACCATAATAAGCCAGGTTGGGTGAACAAATGACCAATTAGAGGATTTTTTATCTTTTTTGTTTTTTTTGTTTTTTTTTGGTGGCGAGGGTGTCCGGGTCAACTCGTGCGCACCTCGACTAATCCCCCGAACACTGATAAGACGCCTCCCCCACTGCGGGATCGTTCTCCAGGAAAAGAATGCAATTCTTTATGAATTGAAGAGACTCATATACCCTTAACCTTAGATAAGTCAGTTTACCATCGTAAAAAAAAAGTCAGGTATTGTGTCTCTCGGTGTCGTGCTTTGTTCTCCTCAATGGTAGAGATGAATAACAACCTTTCCAGAACTCGTACCCGAGCTCGAAACTTCCTGATTGATTGTGTGATTCATCGTCGGCGATGCAGGAGCTCCGCGATTGTTGACGTCGGTTTCATGTATTTTTACGACCATGTAACGTCAAGTTGAGTACTCATCTCCCGTAATCTCATATGGTCTAAAGCCTCTAGCTCCAATTCGTGGACGGCATGCATCGGCAATTTCTCTTCCGAATCTCGATCTTCGGTATATCTTTGCCCTCTTGTAGTCGTCCTGGGTAGTATAAAGTTCGATCGGTTGACCCATTGAATGACAATAACAAAGAAGACAGAATAAATTTTTATCAGAATTGATATGAATGCAATTCAGACCAAGAAAATCCTCGTTCGCCGTACATGATTTTCATTTTGGAGTTCACTTTGAACGCACCATCCTCCGCTCGAATCCTGACCACAAATTAGGTGTAAGGGTCCTTCAATAAGCGCATCTCAAATATTCTTAGTTGTCCATCGAACCATGAGATATATACAGTGGTCAAATCGGACAAGCAAGTCCCTCCGACATGTAGTTTAATCTCTATCTTTATGAAGCTCATATTTCTGTAAAATGAGCAGTGAGTTTGATGAAAAAGTTAGGAAGGTAGAAGAGTATTGAGTAAGTTTTTGATGAATGATGAGATGAAGATAGAGATGCATGAGTCAAGCCCTTTTATAGAGGATAGAGATGAATGGTAACTGTTTAATGATAGATGTTGAATGGTTATTAATGAGTATTGAACGTTAGGTGAATAGTAGGTTATCCTAATTGATGACGGATGATAAAAACTGATAAAAATTGATAAAAGATGCTAGTAAAAGCATCCCATGCTAGCAAAAGCATCCCATGTGCTAGTAAAGGCATCGCGTGTGTCAGTAAAAGCATCCCATGTGATAAAAACTGATAAAACATGATAAAAGCTGAGTTGGTTCAACCATGTGCTAGTAAATGCTGAGAACTTAGGAAAAGTCGAATATGATTTTATGTATTAGCTAGAATGGAAACGATAAATAAAACGATAGAGATACATAGAGATGGTACATGAAACAATAATACATAAGACATAAGACATAAGACATAATACATAATACATGACGGTCTTAATACATAATATCGGATTACATATTACAAATTCAACGAGTAGATGTTGATATCCCACACCCACATGCTTTCCCCTCTTCCTCACCAATCACCTCAGCAAATATCTTCAAACTTGCATATATGATCAAACATTCTATAGGTTGTCTAAGCAGATATAGCATCGTACAGTTCCTCCTCTGTCTGTAATGACATCAAGCCATCCTATACTGTTTTAGTATCAGACCTTTTATACCATAATATCACAGAGACAGGAGTTTCATCTCCAGTCTTTGAGGACAAAAAACGCTGATGATAGTCATAGATATCTTGTATTGATAAAAAATCAGGATCCACAGGTGGTGTCCAGTCTTTCCATCCTTTAACGTACTGAAATGGGTCCCATACGAACCTTCCACCATAATGCATCTTGATGCATAGATTGAAATTAGAAGATGCACCTTGAGATGCTATCTCTAAAAGTGAGTAGGTTTTGTATGAGTGAGTAATGTATTTGAGTAAGAGAGATGAAATGATTTGGGTTTATAAAAGCATTCTATAGTATATTGTATTTATAGAGTTATAAACAAATCCCGTCCGTCGTATCTAGATTTCATATATTAGTGTTCATCTTAACCGTTGATGCATCTTTTTGAATGTAGGTTTGACAAAGAAACAAATCTTGTCTGTCTGAGGTATTTTCATTTATAAGTGTTCATCTTGACTGTTGATGCATCTTTCTGAATGTTTGTTAGACAAAGAAATAAATCCTGACCTTATGAACTGCTGATGTATTTTTTTGAATGCTAGTTTTATCATGAAACAAATCCTGGCTGTCCGAGTATTTAGGAATATACTAGTGTACATGATTAATAAATAGAATGAAAACTATAACTAAAACGATAAGGATACGTATAGATAAAACACGATCGAGAATACATGATGTATTAATAGAATGAAAACTATAACTAAAACATATTGTTGTACATGATTGATAATACATGTCATAATACATGATCTCAAACTCCGGCACTACATAATACATGACACAAAATGAAGAATAGAAACTGTAAAATCTGAAGTACATAATACATGAGTAGAAAGTCTAGATAACTCGAATATCTCAACTATATAACCTGAAAATAACAAATACAGTAGTACAAAAAGAAAGTCCAATGGTATAGCACAACTCAAATATATCACCTTCGCCCTCGTCTGCCTCCTCTAATCCTCAGTCTACCTCTACTCGGCCCGCCTTCATAAGTAGAAGGAGTGAAGCTATCTAGTAGTGCACGATGCCTTGAAGATAAATCATCATAGTGGCCATGATCATCTGGATGATCTGAACGTCCAGAATCATCAGGATCTGCAACATCATCATCAGGATCTACAGCCTCATCATCAGCATCGCCATGATCATGATCATCTCAAAGATGATAATGCTGATCGAAGACTCCTGCATGATCATCTCCGTCATGACCAAAGCGGTTGGCATAGTGCTGCTCGTCGTCTGTGCGCTGGCCTAGCTCATCGTCTAACGATCTAACCTCTGTATCAAAATCATGCTCAACACCATCCTCTGACGCACTATCTCTCATCTGCTAAAGTATCTCTCGAAGCTCTCGAGCACCTGCTCTGTACGATGACCTATGGATAAGATCACGAATACTCCTAGCAGCACGAAATAGGCCACTGATAACACCTGTGCAATTAATCTTGGGAGGACCTATGCGCTAACGAGTGATCTGATGATACCATAGATGCTACCCTGGACGAGTAAAAGGTCCATCATCGGCCTGGTGCCGACATAACACAAAATGACACTCTGTATCATTCCAACGATCGACGTGAGCTTGATGATGATGGAGCCAATCAAAATCCCCACCACGCCAATGTCTGATGACGTCATGCAACTCATCATACATGCTGAGGTCCTATAGGATCGTCTGTATCCAATGAAACTTACGTGCCATACGAAAAGGTAAGTAATACTCGACTATAAGGTGTTTACCCTTGATGTCGGATACTGATCCAACAATAAACGAAAATGCCTAAGAGTGAAGCTCCTGTCGGGTATAAGGTGTTTACCCTTGATTTTGGACCACCTTTACATGAACAAAAAAAGATAGTTCGAATAAAAAGATCATAACTATATTGAAAATAACGTTTCTAATCAAAATAACATTAAATAGTTACCTTTAAGCTAGAGAGAAAGTAATAGCAAGAGAAGGTGGATCTGCAATCTCGCTTGGTCTCACCATCGAAATCCCCTCCCATGCCAAAGTTGCACGCCTCGTCCGCCCACCTTCAATCCTGCTGCTATCGCTTCACCATCCATCATGACCCTCCCCTTCATCAAACCATCACCACAGCCTCACACACGCACATCAGCATAATCACCAAACACCCTCTCCATTCTCCCAGCGTTCACACCACAGCCAAGCCGCCACCTCGCATTATCACCATTTACAGCCTCGCCACCACAAGCCATGATCGTCGCCATCATCAAGTTCAAACGACATCAAACAGATGACACAAAGGACGGCCTGCAGCAATGTTGCGAGAGGGACAATAGAAGCGGTGATGAGCAAGAAGCGAGAGGATGAGAAACACGTTGAGGAAAACGATCTCTTGAGGTAACCTAAACCAATCCGAGATGATTATTTTCATTCAAGAGCTTGATTTTATTCTTGCGCCTTTGGGAGCCTGTTTTTGCTGAGTTATGATCATAATAGGATGTGTTCATGCGTTGGTAATGTCATATGATGGTTTCGTGGAAGTTTGATGTGAAAATCTTACGTGTATGGCATTCCATGCCCATCGCGCCTGTGACATGATCTGGGTCGCGGCCACGACACTTCAAAATTTTGAATTCGAGCCTTTTAAGCGGTCGTGCCCGCGACTGGTCCAGGTCACATCCGTGACTCCTATCCTGACCAGAAATAAATCCAACGTTAATCCTAAAGCCTAATCGCATACGATGGATGTATAAACCTTTATGTATAGGAAGAAACATTAAATACATTACATGCAAACTATGCGTTGATGTATTCGGGGCCGGGGGAAAACTACCCTGTTATGATTTGTGGGGACGAGCTGGAATTTGCAACAAATTAAGTTGTGCACAACTATATTTCCAAATAAACTATTATGTTCATAAATATGAATACAAGTGATTTATAATATATGATGTTATCAAATAAAATCATCATAACACATGCTAAGGGGAGAACTGGAACGGTTTGAAATTACAATGTCTGATGATACGAACAAAGGAAATGCGAATTAACAAAGAACGCATACTCAAAAAGTAGAACAAGATACAAACGTTATGAACTGTCAAGTCTTCTGTCATACTCTCTTAGAAAGTGTTTTGAAGATCGAGCTCGACACTGCCATCATCTCCCTTTGCTGAAACTGTTGGGAAAAAGGTCGTATTTGGTGTTTCTTCTTGGAATCTATCGAATATCAAGTGAAAGTCCTAGGGACTGAGTTCTAGCCGAATCCTTTGAGTCATCATCACTGATGAACTGAAACTAGCTAGGGAGCGTTGGGCATCCCCCATCCTCTTAAGCATGCATACAGCGACATTAAGTCCGGACGTGACAGGGCCACTGGTGACTCTCGGGGAGAGGCCAAAATCTATCCCAATGCGAGGCGACGAGCCCATTGAAAGCACACTTTTTCCGTTAAAGTGTAAGACATGCATACAATCCATGCAAGTACGTATCGAATAGGCTGATTCTTGTAACTCGGCTGACGACTGACGTGTCTTGTAATATGAGTCCATTGAAATCTCTCGAGTCATGGGCCCATAATAATAACAATGAACGCAAGGGATATGAATTCATATAAACACACGTATATAATATGACGTACATATTTTTCTACTAAATATAAAAATATTTTATTGGTACTCATCGATTCGCTATAGTCGGGGGAGTACCCTGAAAATGTGAGACATATACTCTAGGTTACCGAGTTTTATACTCATGCAGGTAAGTTACAAAACGACCATGGAAGGTGTTAGGTTCCTTCTGTATCTTGGGATGATGTAATAAAGCTCATGGGATTATGGATATGTAATATATGATGTGTACTGGTCGTGCCATTAAGCTGTGCAACATATTTGCTTTTATGCTATTGTATGAAATGAATATGTGTTTGCCAATCATTATGGATCGGAGCATCACAGGTATTTTCCTTGACTCTAGATACCTCTAAACCCGTTTGCTTTGTTTGACCTTGTCATAAACCGGGTTCGTGACGGAATAACACCACATGTCGCATGACGCGGAACTCGGGGCGTTACACTAGGAGTCAAACCTAGAAGCTGACCACACAAGACGTAATAGTCGCCTCCAATAGAAACGATGATCGGCGTCCCATAGCTAGAAAACCTAACAATAGCGCTACGTCCTCCAGCGTCACTGTAACCTCCCTAGATTGAAGATGAAACGTGCGTGTCTCATGTCTCCATCTCTCGACTAATGCTGTGATCAACGAATGATCGATGGGTATGTCTACTATCCTGTGGAACCACCAAAATCCTACTCCGGCTGACGCAAGCCGATCCAATGCCCTCGGGTGTGGCTCCCATGAATGATGATGTGTAACGCGAAAATAATCTGGGTCCTAAAATGAAAATAATAAAAGAAAAATATATTGGTAATAAGTTGTACAAAACCTCTATATCCATCACAGTCAAGGCACTAAGATTCCAACCTCCCCTCTCTATATGACCTCCGATCTGTGTTGTGACTGACATGTCAGAACCGTACCAACTAGTGGATCCGGCATGTCGACATCGTCAACGATCTCGTCCTCCACTCTGATGGCGTTGGAGCACTACTACCGCTCCCTCAAAGAACCGATGGTCTATGACCAGAGGCTGTGGGCATCGACCATGATGGAAAACTATCAAAAGGCTAGCCTGTGGGTTGTGTATTGGTAGGCTACTCCTTATCCCTCTGTGGTCTCCGATGTGTCCTAGGTAGCCTCATACGCGGTGGCATCTAATTAAATAATCACATGATAAGATTAAATAGAACGAGATAAAGAACTGATATATATATACATAGATAGATAGATAGATAGATGAGTTATCAAGTTGTCTCGACAAAGGAGTGAGATCTTATTACATTGAAAATAGAAGTGGTACCGAATAGTCAAGTTCGAAAATCATAGTGGTCTTACGTTTACAACAACAACACCATTACAACTGAGATGAATCTAAAACAGACAATGGAACAATCTCCCCATCGGTCGACGACGAGTGTTGCTAAGCCTCAAAGCTCCTTCTCATGGGTTGTTAGACGGCCTTGTTCGGAAGGGGTTAGGCAAGCCCTCAACAGGAGGAGCAATAGGTGACGGTTGAATAGGAGCTTTGTTTAGGCAATTCTGACTGTTGTGGTCCAGCTGCCGGCAGTTTCTTCACCTAGGTCGTGAAGAACTAGAACTACTGGTTCTGTTGGGACAGCTGTGTGCGTTATGTCCAACTTGCTTACACTGACGACAACGGATGTTCCCCCGGACACGTCGAACGTCCATCTCATTATGGAAACAATGTGTCCTCAATCGGCCACTCTTTCTCTTCGTTTCTTGCTGAGGCATGATGATGGGACCATCGTAGGGTGGCCAGGCACTTGCATCACGAACAATCCTGAACTGTGGTGTCTAAGTGCTGAGATGAGTGGTCATCTTGTACCAATCATCGATGTATGAAATAGGATCTACATTGAACTGCATACAGCACTTCAAGGCGTGGCTCCAAGGATAGTGATAAAGCTGCCATTTCCCATAAGTGCAGGTGCATTTCAAGAAATCAACCTCGTGAATGTGGTTACCTTTGGTGATTAGTTTATTCCACAATCGATCAGTCTTCACCTCGAAACGCCTAGGATCGTGGTGGAACATAGTGGCAATATGACTGTGCGATTTGTTCTTCTTACTTTGAAAATGATGTAGAACTAGAGGGCTCATCGCGATTTGTTCTTCCCCTCAGCGACAGATCGACAATCCTTGAGGACGGAATTGAACATCTCTGATTGGTTGGTTGCCATGATATCGTATCTCCTCCCCTCATCATGAGCCAACGACCACTTCTCAACATCACAAGCATTAATTATACAGTCGTATGCCCTCTGACTTTTTCGTTGTATATTAATCATCTCGGCTTCCCACTTGGTCATCTGTCGCCCGTAACAGAGCGTCTTCAACCTGTTTCCCTAGGTTTTGGATATTATGTGTTTTCCAGAACTGCTGGTGAAGTGACGAGCACATACACGATGACATGTATTGGGTTCTGACCAATGCTCCGACTCGCGCATCAACCTCAGAATACCAACATGGCAATTAGAAATGACACAAATGCCTGGTCTGTTACCCACCACCTATACAATGTTCATATTGAAATGACTAAGAGCTACATGTATTCCTTTTCAATTCAATTCTTCAACTAAGATTCGAGGATTACACTAACCTGTCTGAGACGTTCAAAGAACCAAGATCATGTCTCGATCAACTCCTTCCCCTGCATTGCAAAAGCAATGGGAAAGAGCTGATTATTAGCATCATAACCCACTGTAATATACATGGTGTCATGGTACTTCCCTTTGAGGAAAATAGCATCAACGCTGATCACGGACGAAAATGCTTCTATCCTTTGATTGTTGGTTTGAAAGAGAAAAAATAGCATTGAACCATCGATGATTAGGAATATTCATCGACGTACAACGATATAATATCAAAGAATAAGGGTTGGCTAGCTTCATGGCATCCAGGAACTTTGGAAGTACCGCGAAGGACTTATCCCAATCTCATAGAAGATCTACAATAGATTTCTATTTGGCAAGTCATGTTTTTTTGTAACTTATCATCCAATGGTAATTCCCCTGTATCATCGTCTGGATGACCTTCACTTTCAAGGAGAGGTCCGCGGCTACAACATGCTGAATGTGATCCGCAACGAACTGCGACGATAGCTGCGCATGATCCTCTCCAAAATTCTGTGTGTTGCATGTGTGAGCCCCGATAATTTTGTTGATCCTCCATCTCTTGCTATCTTTTGGCTTCATGGCTCTGAGATGCCATTTGTAGCTACGTGGATCATCATTCTTTCATTGTTTGTACCTCTAATCATTTATCACCCCTTTTAATGTCAACACACGGTATTTAACACCATGACGGATGGTTGAATCTGCAATATGGTGTAAGCAGTTCTTATAATCAAACTCTATGCCCTCCCTAAGGTCGGAATAAGAATGGACAATAATCGGTTCATTACGATCGTTGACTGCTTCTGGTATCCAGCTCACAAACCGGATGACTCCATCCTAGAGTCAGAGCAGCAGCAACAATGTTATCAACGTCAACATCTTGCACACGATCATCATTATCATCATCCTCACCCACCGTCTTCAGCTTGCATGTGATCATCATCATCATTGCCATCCTCACTGTCAGAATCAGTAGACTCATCAACATTTACATCTTCCATTGCTTCATGGTCTCTTTGGACATCAGTCTCGTATTCACTGTCCACGTCATCGTCAAAGTTCGACAAACAATCGTTCCCGCTGTATTGCATCCAAGCCGTCCCTTCCGATGCTAAATGAGCAGGGACGATAGAGAGGTCAACAGCAAGACCGTCATCGTCCTCACCGTCAGCAGCTTCCACGGGGAAAGATGGTTGAGACTGTGCTAGGACAGATTACTGAGCATGTATTGAAAAGCTGAATGTGCTGGAACTTTAGGAACATTGCGCTTCACGTACCACATCGCATAACAACATTGGGCGTTTTGAAGTATGTCGAATGATATTTGCAAAAGCACATCATTCTTGAGGTGGAACATATGTGACGTGCCAGGAGTTTGAGGCAGTTTAGCTCAGATGTTAATGTGGGAAGGTTCTTAGCCCGCATCTGCTTTGTCATAGATGTTCCTTGCATAATCTGCTAATCCTCAACCAAGTGTGAAGTTCAGAAGGACTTTTGCTTCCCCCTAGAACTGATAACCATCGTTGTTTTTCGTACATCGGGTATCCCAATAACTAAAGATTGAGAATTTTTTAAATGCCAAGCCTATATCATTTTCAAACTATAAAGATTGAGAATTCATAATTGCATGTGGCAGCTACACGATGTACTAATCTAATAACATATTAAACTAATTTCAACATTTGAAACTAATTTCATCAACAAATGAAACTAATTGAAGGAATTAACATATTTACTAATACTGAATTTCGAAGAGCCAAGCGACTTTCGTACTAGTTATCTAACTAGGTGGCTTTCATATTGATTTAAAGTAATTTAAACTAATTTGTATGATAAACATATCATATGACTAACATTAAATTCAATTTGGGAATGATAACACATTATAACGCATCAAACACTAACATTATGCTAAATCGAATAACATCATATATGGCCTAATATAGTGTAAACAACAATTACTTAATTAAAGTCATTGGCTTTGTCATAAATTTATCCTCAATTATAGTTTAGAGCACTACTTATAGAAACTAAAAAATTAGTTTCAGTCCTAACACTAACATTATGTTAAATTGAATAAAATTAAACCACATGACATAGTTTACACTATAAATAGTGAAATTATACGCTGACAAGTTTGGTTAAATTATGATAATATGACTAATTGTACAGAAACAATAGCAGTTTTATCACTAATTTATCATCTGTGACTAATTTTATGTACGACAATGTGTCATAGAGATATAAAACAAAGTAACCTATTTAAATTAAATAATTTTGTAAAACATCCTTGCACTAACAAATTTTATTACAACGTGGGTCGTAGTTACAGAAACTAAATAATTTAATCTAAATCATCTAATTCTTTGATTCCTTAAATTAATATTAACTAACTGTTATTTTTCTAATTGTTTCCTAAATTAATATTAAATAATTTTTATTTTACTATAATTGTTTCCTGAATTAATATTTACGACAATGTGTCATAGAGATACCAAACAATGTAACCTAAATTACATAATTTTGTAATATTATATAAACATCCTTACACTAACAAATTTTGCTACAGTGTGGGTTATAGCCATGAGAACAAAACAATGTAATCTAAATCACCTAATTCTCTAATTTTCTAAATTAATGTTAACTAACTATTATTTTCCTAATTGTTTCCTAAATTAATATTAACTAATTGTTATTTTACTATAATTTTTTCCTACATTAATATTTACGACAATGTGTCATAGAGATACAAAACAACATAACCTAAATTACATAATTTTGTAATATTTTGTAAACATCCTTGCACTAACAAATTTTGCTACTGTAATACCCAAAAATTTTGAGGATTTAAAAATGAATATATAACATACGTATAGTACTATGAAATTTAAGCGCGAATAAAAGACGTTAAATATAACGTTGTAAATTAAAAATAGTCGCGCTTAAGGGTTACAGATTTAATCCAAGAAAATATTTGATTACTAAATCAAATATAACGATGGAATATTTGGGATGATAAGTTGAGCACGCTAATAAATATTACGAACGAGTAACGTTACAATGTTATAACGTTATAAACGTTGCGCGTAAGGGCTAGCGATTTTAATCCCATAAATAATAGATTATGACTCGGGAGGTCATATTTTCGTATATGGGATAAATCTATCGAGCCAAATAATTATCGATGAATAAATATTGTGAAATGATGGTGAATAATGGATTGAACAAAACGTATCGTGGGACAGAACGGGATATTTCCCACATTCACCTACTTCTTCACTCCCGCCCACTTCTTTCTCCTTTCCATTCCATTGTCTCCCATCATCACCCACCTTCCTCTCCAGCCGCAGCTACCTTTGGCCAGTCAATGCAGCCACCAGCGTCGCCACCATCACCACCAACGCAATCATCATCATCGACTTCATCATCTCATCACCATTTCATCACCGCCACCATCGTTTTCATCATCACCACGACGCCACCCGAAGGCTACAGATTTAGGGACCCAGTATGCAAGGAGCTTGGCACGGGAGAACTTCATGATATCTTCTGCCAGGGCCTGCTCGTAGGTATGGTCGATCCCCGACTTCAATGACAAGAAAGCGCACGGTGACTCTCCCCACCTCTCGTCGGGCCTAGCCACCACTGACACCTCGAGGATAGCTGGAACTTGACTATAAAAACACTTTTTTTGATCCCATACTGACTGACTTGTCTTCCTGTTGGTGGTTGTGAAAGTGAAGATTTCGAGCTTAAACAACAAAAACAGCCTTTACATAACGTTAAAACACTCAAAAACATATGAAAAGGCTAAAAGCATCACAAAACAACCTCAAATAACTTGAAAATCCAAGAAACTACGGAAAGAGTCTTGAAATGAGCTTAAGACACTCAAAACCTAATGAAAAGGGTAAAAACACAACAAAACAACATCAAATAACTTGAAAATGCAAGAAACTGTAAAAAAAGTCATGAAATGACTTTAAAACAAGAGCAGGGACAACAACAACAGCCGGAGGGGAGAATCAACGCCAGCTGCTCGGTCAGAAAACATCAATGGATTCATCCGTGTGATTGTGTGCATAAGAAAATCAAATGCGTTCGAGGTAACCTCACTCGTCCGAGACCCCTCTTTTATGCGTTCACAAGCTTTCTTCACGTCCATGCATGTTTGTGATATGTTCTTGCTGTGAATGATGTGTGTGGAACGGATTTTATGCGTTGTGGTGTCAATTGAAGGATCCGTGAACGTCGAAGGTTCTGGGTCTTAGCCACGGAAACTAAACAATGTAATCTAAATCACCTAATTCTCTAATTTTCTAAATTAATATTAACTAACTGTTATTTTTCTAATTGTTAACTAAATTAATATTCACTAACTGTCATAGTTACTAATTATTCCCTACGTGTTTCCTAAATTAATATTAACTAATTATTATTTTACTAATTATTTCCTAATTATTTTCTAAATTAATGTTAACTAACTTTTATTTTACTAATTATTCCATAATTATTTCCTAAATTAATATGAACTAAATGTTATTTTATTAATTATTTCCTAATTTTTTTCTAAAGTAATATTGTGTAATTGTTATTTAACTAATTATTTCCTAAATTTTTTTCTAAATTAATATAATCTAACTAGGCATATTAAAACAAAAAATAAAAGGTTTTAGGATTATCCTGATTGAGGTTAATCGAAAAATCCTGTCAAAACTTCGCCGCAACGTCGTCCAAACTTCGTGGCAACTTGATCCAAACTTCGCACCAAAAATTTTGAACTGAAAATTTCAAAATTAATTTGAAAAATTAATTGTTTAAAAATATGAAGAAGAATGTGGAGATGGGGGTTATATATAAGAGGGAGAGGGGTGAAAGGTTTGTTTGGGCGATGTGGATGTAGGTTTGGTTTTGTGTTCGTAGTGAACTGAAGGCGTTGTGCACTTTTTATCTGCCTGAAGTCGTCGTGTGCCTTCATTTGAAAGCTGTTGTGCACCTTCGGACACAATAAAAACGCATTACGTTTTCTCACTGAAATTTAAAAAAAGATCCAATTTAAAAATTAATTTTTTTGATATCTTATTTTGAAAATTTTATTTATAAAAAAATCCTACAAACTTTCTTTGCATATACAAAGAGGATGATGAGGGAGCCACTAGGATCCAAGAGCCTTTTTCAGCTCCATGTTCAATTATATGAGCCAATATGGCTCCATGTGGGTGGGCAATTGGTCTCGTCCTATCTCATACACTGATACATATGCCTCTTCCTTGATATGTGAATTATTTTGGGTTGAGTAAAGATGTTGATAATCACCAAATTTAGTGTATTGGTTTTATGTTTTCATTTAGAACAAGTTTCTTTTAATTGATAGTGAGACGAATGCCGTAACTGCAGCCCCAATCACAAACACTATTTTAAATGGATTTTTTAATTTTGAAAATTTAAATTTTCAAAAAGGTACTCTTTTCCTCTTAAAAGAATTACAATATTTACTTTCTCTGTTCTAAACTTTTATAATGTTTTGACTTTATACGTGTGTCGATGCAAAGTTTGACATGCAATGACGATCAAAGGTATTTTCTTATGAATATATCGTGAAACATCAATGATTGTGTAAGGTACGTAGTTCAATCTAATATATTTTGCGGGACGATCAGACGTGATTTGATATGAAAACAACACTTATATTCATACGTATATAATAATACAAAATATGTACATATTTCAATAATTATGGAAGGAAGGGATTATTAAATTGGGATGTCTCAAATAAATTATTCCCTCCGTTTAAAATAAATTATGATGACACGTATTTCGACACGTTCTGTTCTTATTATTAACAATGTCAGAAAAACCTGAATCCGACTAACGATTAAAATTTATAACTTAATCTATCGTTTGGACTAATTGCCATTGCCTCCCCAACCTCAGGATCCAAATCTTGTTGTATATTATACCCTGATGCTGCTACCACCGTGCCCAGGTGGTCTCTTGCCATTACCCCGAAACTCAGGGGCCTGTAGCGCTTTACTTGTTCGATGTAAAGTGCTACAGATCAGTAATGCTTTACAGTTACTTTCCAAATAGCAATAAATCCTCATTTATGTTTGTACACGTCATTTTATTATTTACACATCAGTTTTGTTATGTTGTTTTATTTTAATGTTTATACATATAATTTAAAATTCTTATTATAATTAGTTAGTGTAATTATGTCAAGTAAAAAATTTCGAAGATACGTTCTTATTAATGAAAAAAAAGCCTATTTTAAAGGTCGAATCCAATTCCAGCCTAAACCCATTCATTAATTATCAAAACCCGGCTCAATTCGCAAAATCCGGTTCGATTCACACACCACGCACATGACATCCAAGCACGTAAATAAGCCGATTCATTGCACAAAACAAACGAAATTCACTAAAGAAATAACGAAAATTAACTTAAAGCGCTACAAATTGTTGTGTCAAAGGTGTGAATTTGGATGAACTATATGGGTGGGGTCGCCTGTTTCTCGTCTCTACCGCAGTTGTTTCGTTTGTGTTGTTTCTGGATCGCAGAAATGAGAAGGGGAGACTCAGATTACATGCATGTCACACATGAAACCTTATTTGCTGTACCGCTTTAATTACCAATGGGTTCCATATAGCAATTATTCGTTTTCAAATAGCAATTGGGATAAATGGGGCTTAGAATTTGGCAAAATTTCGAATGGAACAAGAAAGAGACAAATAACATAAAATTTTTTTACTTAGGTTGTGGTGATGATCAGATGACTGGATGTAACAGATTAGTCCATAAGTTTTTGTTCTCATGAACTATTGAGTCTCGAAAAACAGTGGTGCAGGCCTCAAAGAGCCTTCGCATTAGGATCAAACGGTGAAGAGTCGATCTTTATGCGTTACCTATCCCGTGTTGCGAATATGGGATTGTCGATGTTAATTTTAAATCAGTCATGTTGGTTACAGTTCTCTCATAAATTTATAAAAAAACCAAAAAAATTATTCCTTTCATTTCAAAATTATTACAACACTTCGATCTTGCACAAATATTTACGATTTTGTTGAATTTGTGATATTTTATCAATTTATCTATTGTAGAGAAAAGAGTGAAATATGAGGGAGAAAAAAATAACGAGTTGATGTGATGTGTCATAAAATATAGATAATATTATATTTTTCATAACTTTATTTTACTAAAAAAAATTATAAATACTATGGGACATCATGATTTGACTAAAGGAAGAATTATGTAAAGGATCATATTTTAGATTTTTTTTCTCTAAGAACAATCATATTTTTAAATTTATGTGGAAGGTCATTTTTTGAATAATCAAATAATTTATATCAAATTTGCCCCTTGCACTTACAAAAGGAAACAAAAATAAATCAAAGATCCTGATTTGATATATTTCCAAAAAAAAAAAAAACAATATGATAAATATATTTTTCAAAATCGTAGTTTCTTGAGATAAACATCATCATCGTCGTCGGCACATCATTGCAGTCCATAAAAAAATTAGTTGTACGTCGGGAAAAAGATTGATATACGTCAATAGAAACTTAATTGTACGTCGAGAAAACAATGATGTGCGTCGGTAGAAATTATTTGTACGTCAATAGAAATTGATTATATGCCGGAAAAACTTAAGTTGGCCACCAACCTCCGCCGCAGATCTTTAATTACGCCACAACAACCAAAACCCTCTCCACAACAACCAGAACCAAAATGCCACACCAAATAATATAGGCACACGCGGGGTCCCAAATCCCAAACCAATCGTGGCGTCCGTGATTTCGCTTGAGAAAATCGAAGCCAAGAGATCGGGTCTCGTTGGGGATTGTCCCGCGTCGTCGGAGAAGGAGGTCTCCGATGATTGGCGGCGTCGACGGAGAAAGCAGTGATGGCGGGGTATTCGTCGACGAGGCGGAGGACGGAGGTGGCACTACAAAAAGAAAAGGAATTTTACGACGAAAAACAAATGCGACGGAATTGATCCGTCGCTAAATGAATCATATTGCGACGGATCCGTCGCAAACAAAAATATGGAAAAAAAAATTAAAAGAAAACAAAAATACGACGGAAAGTCAACAGCCGTCGCAAAACTAAAACAATTATGCGACGGGCGCCGTCGCACAATTGCATAAACAAAATTAAGAAAAAATATTAATAGTGAATTAAGTGACTGCGACGGATTCCGTCACAAAATCAAGATTTATGGAAACTTTTTCCACAAATTTTTTCTGTGATTTTGTCTTCTGCAACGGAATCCGTCGCAAAACCTTTTGAATGTTTTGTATAGGATAAAATTATGAAAATTATAAACAGTGAGTTAAGTTTCTACGACGGATTTCCTTCGCCAAAACATGTTGTATGCAATAATTTTTTGTTCAAATTTTGCTAAGTGTTCGGTAAACACTTTTATGTGACGGAATCCGTCGCAGTACACAAAGAATTATTTTATCTAAAACAATTATGCGACGGATTCCGTCGCAAAAATACATGGGATAAAATTATAAAAAAATATTAACAGTGAATTAAGTTTATGCGACGGATTCCGTCGTAGAACAAGCTGTATGCAAAAAAAATTTGTTCAGATTTTCCCTAAGTGTTAGGAAGACAGTTCTTTGCGACGGAATCCATCGTATTATAATTACGAAGTGCTTTACGTTTTGAATTTGTTCGGGAAAAATACAACGATTGATGTAATAAAATTTAAAAAACAAATAACACCAAATTTTGTGCTATATATTATGCATTAATTTATCATACCTAAATTATAAATATATAAAAGATGTATGAAACATCAATTGTAACATAATTAGAGATTCGATCATTTGTTATCTTGTAAACAATGATATAGATGATTTATATATCGTTTATTTGACATTGATATTTGGATGATGAATGTACCGTTTAAAAGCTCGGACATACGGTTAGGTTATGGTAAGGGTTTGGGGTTAGGGTTAGGGTTAGGGTTTGGTTTAGGGTTTAGGGTTTATGTTTATTCAAGACATTTGCGACGGACTCCGTCGCAATAAATATTATAATATTTTCATAAAGAATTATAACCTGTTTCTGGGACGGATCCGTTGCAGTAATTGGGTAGTTTGCGACAGAATCTGTCGGAAAACTAAGTTAAATTTTTTAAATGATGGCTTGCGACGGATTTCGTCGCAGAACGCTGTATATATAGTCAACACGGCCGCTTCCCCTTCCTGCCTTTTCTTTCCTCATCTTCCTCTCACAAAACACAGCCGTTGCCGCTTCGACCTCCGTCGCCGTCGCCGTCGTCTTCCATTCGCCGTCCGGAGTCCGTCCTCTGCCGCCGCTTGCCCTCGCCGCAGCTTGCCCTCTGCCGCCGCTTGCCCTCGCCGCAATTTTCCCTCTGCCGCCCCGGAGTCCGCTTCTTGCCGTGCCCGGAGTCCGCCTCGCCTCTCCGCCGTGCGCTGCGTTGCCGCCCCTAGCCGCAGTCGTAGCCTCTTCACGCCACACCGGTGAAGACCCCCAGTTGCAGCCGGCTCGCCGCCAGTCCCCTAGCCGCCCCGCCTGCGACGCCCCGCCTGCTACGCCCCCTAGCCCCCTGTGCAAGATTCTGTTAACAGCCGCCCCGCCTGCTACGCCGCCTGAACAAGTTAGTTTTTTTGTGACGATTTGTACTGTTGAATTGTGCTGAATGTATTATACTGGTGAATTATGCTTTGAGAATATGATGGCCGGATTGTTAATTAATATAATGTATTGCTGAATTGTGCTTTGGGGATGTAATGCCTGGATTGTTAGTTAAGATAATGTACTGCTGAATTGTGCATTGGGAATGTGATGGCCGGATTGTTAGTTAATATAATGTACTACTGAATTGTGCTTTGAGAATGTGATGCCTGGATTATTAGTTAAGATAATGTACTACTGAATTGTGCTTTGGGAATACTGAATCAATGGGAGTGTGGGAATGAAATAGATCAGGTTTTGATAAAATCAGGGAT
>JAOVYX010017288.1:0-22579 GCA_035668315.1 Drosera spatulata
TTTATGTCATATAATCAACATCTCATGATCTAAGGTTATCAAAACTAATCAACACATCCCTACTAATGAACTACTCATACGTAATCATTGAATAAAGCAAGGAATCAAACATGACGATGTAAACAAACATTTTGCAGAGATTGAACAACTAAGAACGAAGGTTTTACAGCACACGACACGTTCCAAACTAATGTAAAATGAATTCTTATGCGTTTGCGGATCAAAACTCTTCCAAATTCCCTCCAAGGCTCGTCTTTCTTTGCGTCTCTCGCCCCCTTGTCCGCCTCTGCCATCCCCGAGCGTTTTCTTCTCTGTGTTCTGCTTAGAACAACCCTAGGAGACGTATTTATAGGCGAGGGTTAACAACCGGATCGATCCGACGGCTGAAACTTGTTATTTTGGATCTGAACCACCATCGCGGCCGCGACCATTCCTGTCGCACCCGCGACCAGTTAAAAATCAGGGAATTTGCAGAAATCTTACCGTTGCGCCCGCGACACTAGTGTAGCGCCCACGACTGATGCACTGTTTACCTTAAAACTAAAACTAAAAATTGTAAACAACATCCAAAAATTCTATAAACTTATACAACACATCTAAACATGCTAATTTAGCTAAATGCTATAAAACATTCTCGTATAAACTCTCGAAGCACGTGAAACGATAACGAATTGTGAAATGTAGCTTTTTAAGGTCATGACTTGCCATTTTCTTCATCGTTCTTCATTTTTGCTCCAAACTTTACGCCAATTTGCCAACAATATGAAAGCACAGCAGTATCAACATTTCAAGACAAAAAGACGCTAGAAACATAAAATACACAATACAAAAAGAATAAAACAAACATTTAGAATATACAAATTATGTGTGTTTTCATACACATCAATTAACTTTTAATATTTTTCCGGTTTCTTCACTCTCAATTTCAACTGTCCCATATTCATAAACCTTCTTAACAATAAATGATCCTTCCCATCTGGATCTCAATTTCCCAGGAAATAATCTCAAATGTGAGTTATAAAGAAGAACTTTATCGCCCACTTCAAAATGTTTCCGAGAAATATTTTCATCATGAACTTTATTTAATTTCTCTTTATAAAGCATCGCATTTTGATATGCGTCATGACGTAATTCATCCAGCTCAGATATGTGGAGTTTCCCCTTTTTCGTACAATCTTCATAATTCAGATTCGTCTCTTTTATGGCCCACCAAGCCTTATGTTCAATTTCAACCGGTACGTGAACAAATCTATAGGGAGACATCCCTATTGAAGTTTTATACGCTGTGCGGTATGCCCATAAAGTATCATTTGATTTATCTCTCCAAGTCTTCCTTTTGGGATTGACTATCTTCTCCAAAATATTCTTAATCTCTCGATTGGAGACCTCAGCTTGTCCGCTAGTCTGTGGATGATAAGCTATGGAAATTCTAGTTTGAACATTATATTTTTTTAAAAGGGTGTCCATTAACTTATTGCAAAAGTGGATTTCCCTATCGCTAATAATAGCCTTGGGTATGACAAACCTATTAAAAATATAATTTCTCACAAATTTGACCACCACCTTAACGTTATCAGTTCTTGTTTGAATAGCTTCCACCCATTTAGATACGTAATCATCTGCCATCAAAATATAGTTATAACCTTTTGAGCTCGGAAATAGCCCCGTAAAATCAATGCCCCATATATCAAATAATTCACATGCTAAGATGTATTTTTGAGGCATTTCATCTCTTTTTGTTATTTTGCCAGTTTTTTCACATTGCTCACAGCTCTTTACAAACTTATACAAATTCTTATTCAAGGATGGCCAATAAAATCCACGTGACAAAATTTTGTGAGCTGTTCGTCTCCAAAATGCCCACCAACATTATAGGAATGACAGTGCTGCAGAACTGAATTAATTTCATGATTAGGTATACACCGTGTAATTACCCCATTAGCATAGAATTTCACCAAAATTGGCTCATCGCAAGAATAATATTTCGCATCACTCTTAATCTTGTTTTTCTGATGTCTCGGAAGGTCACTTGCTACCTTCTTGGTAACTAGATAATTTACAAGATCAGCATACCAAAGAGCGTAGCCATATGTAGAGTATAAATACTCATCTGAAAATATTTCAGAAATTGGGATAGACTCCTGAGTATTTGTTATACGCAATAAATGATCAGCAACATAATTCTCGGTACCCTTCTTGTCTCTGATCTCTATATCAAACTCTTGTAGTAGAAGAACCCATCTCAGAAGACGAGGTTTTGATTCTTTCTTTTTTAAGAGATACTTTAGAGCAGCATGAACAGAGAAAACAATTAATTTTGGGTGCAATAAATATTAACGAAATTTTTCAAAGGCAAAAATAATTGCATAAAGCTCTTTTTCAGTAGTAGTGTAATTACATTGAGCCTCATCAAGGGTGTTGGACGCATAATAAATTATGTGAGGTACTCAATCCATTTTTTGACCAAGAACAACTCCCACAGCTTTGTCGCTAGCATCACACATAATTTTAAATGGATAATTCCAATCCAGGGGTTAAATAATAGGAGTAGAAACCAATTTTTTTTTCAAGTAACAAAGGCATTCTTATAATTATCATCAAAAATAAATTCAGATTCCTTATTCAATAAATTGCTTAAAGGATTTGCTATTTTTGAAAAGTCTTTAATAAATCTACGGTAAAAACCAGCATGTCTTAGGAAAGCACGTACTTCTCGAACGCAAGAGGGATACGATAGAAATTTAATGACTTCCACTTTTGCACGGTTTACCTCCAATCCCTTAGCGGAGACGACATGTCCTAACACAATTCCTTTTTCTACCATGATATGGTATTTGTCATAATTAAGTACCAAGTTTGTCTCGATACACCTTTTTAATACCATTTCAAGATTTTTTAGATATTCATCAAATGAATTACCATAAACAGTAAAGTCATCCTTGAAAGCTTCAATAATATGAGAAATATAATTCAAGAAAATTTAAAATATATACCTTTGGAATGTACCCGGTGCATTGGATAAACCAAAAGGCATAGGCCTATATGCATAAGTACCAAAAGGTCATACGAAAGTTGTCTTTTCTTGGTCTTCATGAGCAATTGGTCCATGAAAACAATAATGAGACCTTCCAGCTAACCTCTTAAGCATTTGGTCCATGAAAGGTAACGGAAAATGATCCTTCGTAGTTGCTGAATTTAATTTACGATAATCAATGCATACTCTCCAACCATTTTGAATTCTAGTGGCGATCATTTCACCATTATCTTTCTTTATGACAATAAGTCTTATTTTCTTAGGCACAACATGAATTGGACTGACCCATTGAGAGTCGGTAATTGGATAAATCACTCCAGCATCGAGTAATTTTAAGATCTCATTTTTTTACAACCTCTATCATGGGCGGATTTAATAGTCGCTGAAGGTCATGAGATGGTTTTGAATTGTCTTCTAATAAAATTCATGCATATAAGTGGAGGGACTAATTCCTTTGATATCAGCGATTGTCCAACCAATTGCTGTTTTATGCCTTTTTAAAATTTTAACCAAAGCTTCCTCTTGGGAATTTGTCAATTGACTTGAAATAATGATGGGTAAATTTTTTTCATCTCCCAAGTAGGCATATTTTAATTCAGCTGGTAAGGGTTTCAGCTTGAGATTTGAAGGAAATATCACAGAGGGTTGAATCTTGTCATGATTTGCAGATAATTCAAGTATTTTTACCTCCATGAGTTTTCAATCTTTCTTTAAGGAATGTCAAATCATGATCATAATTTTTAAATAGAAAATCTTCTTCCTTCCCATCAATTTGCATAATTGTCTCCATGAATTCGTACTCATTTAATTTGAATAATTCCTCTCCTAGTGATATGAAGGAATTTATTGACCAGACTGAAAAAGCTTCATCACTATGATGTTTCATGGCATCATAAATATTAAAAATAATTATATCGCCATCAAATTTCATGGACAAAGTACCACTATTCACATCAATTTTCGTACTCCCAAACAAAATTGGAGCCTATGAATTTGAACTTAATCCATCATCTATCTTTAAAATATAAAAATCAGCAAGAAATATCAGCTTATTCACCTTGACCAAAACATCTTCAATTACACCTATAGGATATGCAACGGACCTATCAACAAATTGAATGACAACTCCGGTTGGTTCTAATGGTCCAAATTCAAATAATTATAAATTGATAAAGACATCACATTAATTGATGCTTCTAAATCAATTAGGCATCAAGAAATTTCTGCACTTCCTATCGTGCAAGGGATTGTAAACATGCCAGGGTCCTAAATCCTTTTGACTCGATATTTTAATCAAGGTTTTTCTGCTGTAAACCATGGACTACTTAATGCAGTATGTGGTGGTGATCTTCAAGATAAACAACAACGAGTTGCTCGACAAATTCTTGAAAAGATGGTTGCTAATTCTCGAGATTTCAATCGTGATGATGATTACTCTTACGAAGTCCCTACTATGTCAGCTTTTTCCAATTCTGCTGATCAAAAGCTTGATAGATTAACAAATATTTTTACTGTGGTGGTCCAAAACAAAAATAATACTGAACAAGCAACCATATTTCAACCTTTAACATCAATGATTAAAGGTATCCCCTTTAGCATCATGATAATTGAAATACTAGAGAGCGTGATTAAAGGTATCCCCTTTATTTCAACCTAACCATCCATATACAAATCTATATTAATGCATTATCTTTAGCATCGATGATTAGTCCCAAAGTTAGTGAAGTTATGAGAATCTTCCTTGCATTTATTTACAATAGTTATAACCCCGTTAAACAATACATTGCATTTACTTTAGTTATTTTGTTCTTCTAGGTTTAATAATTAGTATTAATTAACTTGCAATTTAATTATGAAATCCCACATTCTAAATTTTGGGTTAAGTAATTAATAAATCATGTTTGATCATTAATAATTAGTACACCCCATCTCTATGTGGGATTGACCCCTGCTTATTCTATGTACATTAATAATTTAACTGGGGACTAATCTAACGTGTCTGCGGCAGCACGCATCACTAATGGACTTCTGGCTTGTCCCGAAGGTTTGATTGAGGATGTCTTGGTTAAAGTAGATAAATTGACATTCTAAGTTGACTTCTATGTGCTTAAAATGGGAAAGAATTCTATGGATTCTTCTAATTCTTCATCTATTCTTTTGAGTAGATTTTTCATGCGAATGACTTGATCAGTAATTGATATTGACAATGGTACTCTTTACATGAAAAGTGGAGGCAAAGAGTTATGCTTAAATGTATTTGATGATGAAAAGAATGAATCAATTAGAACTTGCCATAAATTCAAAGGTTGTGGAAGAACAAGTGTTTAATGATTCAGATGACATGAGCCCAATCTTGGATTTTCTTACAATTAATGTTATTCATGCTAATGTTTCGACTGATTGTTTAGAAGTTGACTTAGTGGACAAGGTAGTCAATTTGATAAGAATTAATGGATGAAATTTGTATTGATTAGGGTAATTAGAACATGTTGTGATAAAAAATGAGAATATTGCTTATGAGCAAGTTCATGTTGTGGTTGGTAATGAATCTCCAAACGTAAATGCTTCTCAAGATGCTAATGTTCCAAAAAGAAGAAAACTTCGATCGAAACATAAGAAGAAAAGTGATTATAGCTATTCTCATTCTATGACTAATCATTTTTTTGTCCTTATGTTTTGGAGGTACAATTCGAGGCGACAATGGATGCAAAGTATTTGGATTGTGAAAGATGTTGCGGAGAATACAAGAAGTTCTAAAATCGAAAGGGAGTTCTTCAAATTTGGATTCCTAATTCGGTTCTTCATCATGATATTATTACTTTGTTCCCTTGATATGTTTTACATGGTTGAGCTAACGACCTAAAACAAAGCGTTTCATGGGAGGCAACCCATGTGTTTCTAATTTTACTTAGGTAGTTTATAGTTTTCATGTTTGAGCCAAGTCTGAAGAGTATAAACTTAGATGTTTAAAATTAAAGGGGTCAAATATGATGAACGAATAGATTAAAAGATGTGAAGAATTGCAAAAAGACAATTATCATGTATAAAGTTAACGTTTTTCATTAATTAAATAGTGTGTGGCAAAAACCACACGCACTGGCCGTGCATAACAAGCACGGTTCGTGCCTCTTCACGATCTGAAATTCACTTAGCACGGGCCACTCAGGCCGTGCATGCTAGAGCACGGGCCGTGCCCGGTGCCAAATTAGGTTTCAAAATCACGAATCTCCCTCGATTGCTCTTCACTTATCTTTACTTCTCTCATGAAAACACGACACAACTCGCCCAAATCTTCCAATCTTCACCAAATTTACACCTATTCGTGAAAATCGGAGCTTGTCACATAAATCACACTCGTCCATCATCAAATTCGTCATTCTCAACTCGAATCACATCCAAAGGTAAAATCAAAATTTCTCAAATTTCGTCATTCATTCACATCAAATCTACTACATGAACCATGTTGAGTACTTCCCGAAGCCTTGAAGAGAATTTGATATGTGGATTGTATAATTTGATGAAGTTTGGGTGAATTAGGGTTACAGTATCGTAACGAAACATAAAAATTTGATTTTTGATGTGATTCTTTGTGCTTTATGACGAATTAGTGTTACGCTATACTTAGTATTGATGTGTGGATGCTAGGTTGATTGCTAGTTTTATTTGTGGATTAAAATGGTGAATTTTTGTGATTTTTCATAGCGTATTGGTGATGATTTATGCTTAATAATGGCTTTCATGCAATCTTTGTCAAAAAATTTGGTATATTGGCTTTCAATTCCTTATTTGGTTTATATTGTTGTAGGTCATGGGGAAAGAAGAGAGGTGCAAACTGTTAAGGAAGCTTTCCAATATTTTTATACTGTCATCAAATATGAAGAATCGCTAGACGACCCTCACGAGATTCGGTTTTCAAAGGAATGGCAAAAGAAGCGTTACAATAGGCTCGTGAGATTGGGAGTTGAAGCAACTAAGTATATGAATGAGGCGGTCTTCGTTGCACTTGGTTTTGTCAAATATATGGAAAAGATGCTTAAAAATGCTGAGTGTTATGTAATGCGGTGGGAGGGGAGGATAATTGTGTGTTTTGACACTTGTTCATTTTGATCCTTATTTTTTGCTTGGTTCCACTTTTTGTTTACGCTAACAGGGACTCTTTTTTAGCACTTTCATTTTCTTTTCTCTCCCTTGCTTTTTGTCTGGTCCCACTTTTTGCATGGTCCAATAGGGCTTCTTTTTTAGCTTTCCCCTCCCCCCTCTCCATTAACTTAAGTTGCGGGTTTTCAACTACGCCACTCAAATAGATTTTGAGACGAGCATAAGTAGAAAGAGTTGAAACAAGATATAATGGTTGTGCCCCAACGGCTGCCTACATACCAACAGGATAGGATCAAGCCATATGTAGTTCAAGGTACTATTATGGAGAAAAAGGAAAATGATAGGAATGTGCAATCCCTACAGTTGTATAGAAATTGACGAACAAAACATAGCCATTTTGTAGTTAGTGTGCTAAGGCTGAAAATTAGTTAGGAATCTGCAGTCTAGGTTAGAGGCTGGCCACAGATGGACAACATTGTTGGCCACTAGTTGCAGACTACCACAGAGAATTTCGGCAAGGTAGCTAAGACATGCATGGACAATAAAAGACCTGCAAATGCTTCAGGATCTAGGATCAATTCTGTAGACAAGGGCCAACACAGCAATGCATAAAGAATTAAATCAGATCTGGGTGCAAACAAGGTTGCAGCAATGATGGGTGCAGACGAGGTCTCAATGGTACTGAGTACAGACTGAGTTGCAGAAGACTGGAGTGCAGCAGAGATGGTTGATAAGGTTGGGGCAAAAGTCTTAGGAGTGATTAAATCGAAGATTTGATGTTTGCAATGACAGTACGAGGATCAGAAAAAGGTGAGCTATCAACATCAGTGAAAGAGTCACATGTGACAAGCTGTTACCATCGGACCTGGTACAGTCACATGTTCATTCCCTCAGCCTATAAAAGAGGATCAAAGAGCTCAAGGAATAGGTCTGTTGGATGAAGAATTGAACATACAAAGTGTGCAAAACAAATCTAAATTCAAACTGTTCAAGTGAGATGAATTGAGGAAGAACAGGAAGAAGAGGCTTCACTAGTCTGCATTGAAGAAAAAAAGCTGCAATAGAGTCCAGCAAAGGATCTGTGCAAAGGGTGTAGGTTCTTCACCTTTGACAAGTTAGCAAACTTGTAAAGGGGTTGTCTTGTAAGCCAAAAACAAGAAGATAGTGAACTCACCTCTTGGATTGACTACAATGGTCACGAAGGAAAGACTGGACTAAGCTCTCAATTATCAGTTGATAACGAGTAACTGAACCGGTATAAATCATGTGTTCTTTACTTACTCTTCATTACTTAGCATCTTTAGAATTGTTAGAAATCAATTAAAACAGCAAACAAAGAAAAATTCTCAAAGTACAAGTCTCTGCAGCAAACACCTTTGGTAGTCTGCAAAGATCATCAGTGTATTCTAATCAAATATTCCGCTGTACTATACTCAAAAATTTAAAACAACCTATTCACCCCCTCCCTCTCTAGGTTGTACCTGTGGATCTTATAATTGGTATCAGAGCCTGTCTTTTCAGACCTCACAATTTTGGAAAGAAAAGGTCATTTCTTTTGATTTATTCATGCAAAGAAGTTACTAACAGTTTATTTTGTGAAGAAAACATGGCTCCTCCAAAGCTACCCAAATGTCCCAACAGTGGAGAGCCACCAGCATGCCGATTTGACAAATTCAATCACTGGAAGCTGAGAATGCTTGCACATCTGGATTCAATAGATGAAAGAATGCATGATGTAATCATAGATGGACCATACATGTCAAAGTTGCTAGATCCAGTTGATGCATCCACGGAAGTGGATAAACCCAAATCCCTCTGGACAAAAAAGGACTGGGATTTAGTGCTGGTTAACAGAAGGGCAAGAAATCAAATATTCAAAGCTCTAGAGGATGATATGTTTTAGATAGTAGTCCATAAAACCGCTGCAAAGGAAGCATGGGATGCTCTACTACTCAGAAATGAAGGAACATATCAAATCAGAGAAAACAAGAAGGATGTCCTGATACAGCAATATGATTGGTCTGAATGAGATCTGATGAAAATCTAACCAATTTCTATGAGAGATTCAATGTACTCATCAATAATCTCAAAACTTAGGGAAGACTTTTGACAACAAGGAAGTCAACCTGAAGTTCATAAGATCACTTGGTGAGATATGGGGAAAAAAGACCACAGCAATAAGGGAGTCTAGGGATCTTGCTAAGATGTCATTGACACGGCTATATGGTTTGCTACATGCCTACAATCTGGAAGTTGAGCAGAAGAGACAAATTGATGAGACTAGGAAGAAAACTCTAGCCTTCAAAGCTCAAGAAAAGATTCTGAGATCCTTGGCAGAAGAGGAGACCAGTGATACCTCGAAGTGAACAGGCAATATCAGAAGAACTTGCACTGATGGGCAAGAAGTTGAGAAAGCTGTTCAAGAAGAAAAATCTCAAGAAGAACATCTCAAGCAAGGTCAAACAAGCAGAGAAGGAGGTCTGCTATAACTGTGGAAAGCCAGGGTAATTTGCTGCACAATGCATACGACCTGCACAGGAATCTTCTACACAGAGGAACAAAAAGAAATATCGCAAAGCAAGCCTGGCAGGAAAGAAAAAAGGCAAGGCCTATGCTTCTAAAACCTGGAGTGAGACAGACTTAGATGATGAATTGAAAATCTTAAACGCATAGCTCTGTCTCATGGAAAAAAATGAAGAAAAGCAACGGGTATTTGATCTCTCTAATTGAGATGCTACTCTAGAGGAATTGAAGGAGGCTCCTGAAGAAACCTCTGAAAACTTTATTTCCCTTTCAAGGGAAAATAAAGACAATCTCGAACTGATTGCAAATCTCAGAGAGAATTACAATCTAGCTTATGAAGAGATTGACTGTTTATCAAGTGACTTAGTAGTGGCTTAAAAAGAGCTGAAGAAATCAGATGAGAAGGTAAAACTTCTCAATGCAGTAGTGGAAACACTCACAAAGAGAAATGCTGAGCTACAAGCTCAAGTAGATACATGGAATGGAAAGACCATGGATTTGCAAAAGATGCTAAACATGGATCAATCCTCACATGATCGGTCAGGATTAGCTACAAGGACTGGTTTAATGACCTCTCACACTAAAAAATGAACCATAATGTCACAACCAGCAAGAAAGAGATAAAGAAGACTTCTGCAAAAGGCTTGTAGAAGCGCAAAACCACTTCTGAATAAGAAGGGCAGAGAAGTAAGCCCTCTACTGCTCAAACCCAAAGGGTTAAATCCTTGAGCAAAACACCAGCACGAATTGGTGCAAAACACCACAACATGCACATTGCCTGGAATCATAAAATTGAAACAACAAGTGGCCGTATAGACTAGTGTGTACTAAATTACTCGGTGTGGAACAATACTTCCAATACTGCATGGAGAAGACAAGTTGGTAGGAACTAGAAAAAGAAACATTTATGCAGTAGACTTCAATTCATCTCAGTTAGCACAAATTATATGTTTTTATACAAAATGTGCTGAAGATACAAACTGGCTGTGGCATAAAATATTTGAACATCTAAATTTTAAAACCATAGCTAAGCTGTCCTCAGAAAACTTGGTAAGAGTACTTCCTCAAATCAAGTTCAAAACGAACAAGCTGTTCAAATCATGCCAAGAGGGAAAGTAGACTAGAGTAAGTTTCTAACCTCTAAACTCATCAGAATCAGTTAGAATACTTGAACTACTGCACATGGATCTTTTTGGTCCAATAGAAGTAGAAAGTTTAAATAGAAAGAAGTATACCCTAGTTATAGTAGATGACTATTCAAGATATGCAGTGGTAATATTCCTGCACAAAAAGAGCGAAACTTGTAGCCTGCTAACTAGATTTCTAAGACAAGTTCAAAATGAGAAGGGCACTAAAATAATCACAATTAGGAGTGATCATGGTACTGAATTTGATCAAACATGGGTATATATTTACTATAATGATCATGGTATTAAACATAACTTTTCAGCACTTACAACACCTCAACAAAATGGTGTAGCAGAAAGGAAAAATAGGACACTTATATAAGCTGCTAGAAAAATGTTTGCTGATGCCGATTTGCTAAAAAGCTTCTGGGCAGAAGCAGTAAACACGGGCATGCTATGTCCAAAACAGGTGTCTTATACATAAACTACATACGAAGACCCCCTATGAATTATGGAAAGGAAAGACACCAAGTGTCAAATACTTTCATGCTTTTCGATGCAAATGCTATATACATAACAATGATAAATACCATCTAGGAAAATTTGAGGATATTCCTCAACTAGTAAAGCCTTTACAGTATATAACAAGAGAACACAAACAGTTGAAGAGTTAGCTCATGTTTCTTTTGATGAATCTGAAATATCCATGCGTGATGCTAATGTCTTTGATGAGGAATGTGCATGCATAGATAATGAACAGGTTGCAAACAAGGGTTCTGAAGCTGCAGAAAAGGATGAGGAATCTGCACACACAGAAGAGAATAGTAATACGACAGAGCCAGAATAGCCTACAATACGACAACAACTGGAACACATCACCATTGATCAAGATAAAAGGAGATAGATCGAGACACACACACAAGATCACATCATTGGAAACAAGGATGACGTAGTGTAGACAAGAAGTGCAACAACCAGAGAGTGTCTATCTGCATGCTTCATATCAGAAATGGAACCAAAGACAACTAATAAAGCTATGAGTGATCCAAACTGGATTGATTCCATGCAGAAAGAACTAAATGAATTTCAAAGGAATGAAGTGTGGCATCTGGGGTCCAGACCTAAAAATTATCCCGTTGTTGGCTGTAAATGGGTGTTCAGAAATAAGACTGATGGAAATGGAATATTTGTCAGAAACAAAGCCAGGCTAGTGGCAAATGGTTACTCACAGGAAGAAGGGATTGACTTTTGATGAAACCTTTGCCCATGTTGCAAGACTGGAAGCAATAAGAATATTCCTTGCCTATGCTGTATACTAAGGATTGAAAGTCTGTCAGAACGTTGTTGGCTGCAAGTGAATGTTCACAAACAAAACTGATGAGAATGGCACAGTCATTAGAAATAAAGCCAGGCTAGTGGCAAAAGGCTACTCACAGGAAGAAGGAATCGATTTTGATGAAACTTTTGTAACTGTTGCAAGACTGGAAGCAATAAGAATGTTCCTGGCCTATGTTGCATATCAAGTATGCAAAGGCCATCAGATGGATGTAAAAAGTGCCTTTGTCAATGGAATGTTGCAAGAAGAGGTATATGTTGAATAGTGAAGAGGTGAATCAGACTTGCTGAGAAGACTTCAGGATATCAGAGTTTCTTTGCTCAGAGGAACAGAGTTCAGATAAAGAATGAGTAGTTTGCTGTATGTCTGTATTCTGGGAAGTCCTATCTGTAAAGAGTTCCGAAGATATATGCTTAACTATGCTTTAAAAAAGGATCAGAGGACTATTGCTTTTAATAACAGACTTCTGAGTTGTAGAGATTCAACAGACTGTAGCGTTGGATCAAAGGAGTTCAAACAGACTTGTGGGAATGGAACAGACGAAGGCTAACAGACTTCGATACTACATCAGACCACGGCTCTAAATGGACTGGTTCAACAGAATTCATTAAAGTCTTGTTAGAAGTCTGTTGAAGTAATTGATATTCTAGAATGTCCGTACTATGTGACTTATTTTCCAAGATATCCAGGATCTATAAACGGGAGATGGTGGATTCAGTTGAGATACAGAAAAATTCATTCATACAGTACACATTCTCTCTTTGGGAATACATCTCAACTGCAAGCTTCAAGATTCAAGAACCATCCACTCTCGGTCCTCCCTACGATTAAGGGACTACTACAATTGGAGATTTTCTGAGATCCATCATCATCCTTGATTTATTGGATTTCATTTTTGGAGATTTCTACATTCTCCACAGTTTTTGTGAGGTTTTTCAGATACTTACATTCTTTCTTGATACGGTTCACTGAGTGATCGAGACTACTCAGAGGTTGAGAGGTGAACGTGAATGTTAATTACAAGACTTATTTTGTTGTGTTCTCACGACATATTGTTTTCTCTTCTTCTCTTTTTGTGCTTCCCCTGAGAAGGGGGCCGGCACGTTACTTATGTAATATCCCAAGGAAATGCTTAAATGGTTTGATTGTACTACCTATACCAACAAGTTGCACCTTCCTTTTCGGTAGCCCGTCACTTTAGAACTCCGCAGTTAAGCGTGCTTAACGTAGAGTAATGCTGGGATGGGTGACCTCTTGGGAAGTTTTCTCAGGGTGTGCGCGAGTGAGGCCAAAGCGCACTGAAAGGACTAGTGTTGGTCCGTGGGGCCAGTTGTCAAACTGACGAGTAGTTCTTGGTGATGATCCGGTAGCAAGGATTTGACCGGGGACGTTACAGTATGGTATTCGAGCAACCCTGCGACCGCGTGTTGGACCTGTGGACAAGAGGTCCAGGTCAGCCGCCTAGCGGGAGAAGGTTCTGAGGCTGTGTGTAGTACTTGAAGTCGCAACGAGGACGTTGCGTTCTTTAAGTGGGGGTGTATGTAATACCCCAAGGAAGTGCTTAAATGGTTTGATAGTACTACCTATATCAACAAGGTGCACCTTCCTTTTCGGTAGCCCATCACTTTTGAACTCCACAGTTAAGCGTGCTTAACGTGGAGTAATACTAGGATGGGTGACCTCCTGGGAAGTTTTCTCAGGGTGTGCGCGAGTGAGACCAAAGCGCACAGAAAGGACTAGTGTTGGTCTATGGGGCAAGTTGTCAAACTGACGAGTAGTTCTTGGTGACAATCCGGTAGCAAGGACCCTTAGTAGATCAGTTGTGATCTTGATTTTGTGTTGTAAGAAGGTTTACTGAGTGATCCAGAAAAACTCAGAGGTTGAAAGGTGAACCCGAAAACCTTTTGTAATCGGTTTTGTGATAGCGGATTTGCTGTGCTGTCTCGTGGGTTTTTCTCCCACGTTATATCTTATGTTCATTTTTCTTCTTCTGCTGATTATATTTTTGTATTCATCCAACAACCAACAAATCAGATCAAGAACTGTCAGCTAGAACTGTAACTACCTTTTTCCGCAGAGTTTGATTCATAATTTTATAATGATTACACCAAACTCTTCGAATATTCAGCTATAATCATTATAGCACTTTCAAATGGCCTCCTGTATTTGAAGACTTTGAACATCTACATCATGTCTACAGGTTAGACAAAGCATTATATGGCTTAAAACAAGCTCCCAGGGCATGTATGAAGCTCTCTCAACTTTTCTATGTGAGAATAATTTTCAGAGACGAAAGGTAGATACCACCCTATTTCTTAAGAAACAGAAGGAGCATACTCTCTTAGTGTAAATTTATGTTGATGACATTATATTTGGCTGCACTAACAATAAACTTGGTGCAAGATTTGCTGCATTAATGAATCAAAATTTCAAATAAATTTAATGGGAGAATCAAAATACTTTGTAGGACTTCAGGTACAACTGTAAGAAAGTGGATAAATCAGGCAAGTACCTAAAGAACACAGTCATGAAATATGGATTAGAAAATGCAGGTCACATGAAAACCCACATGAGTACAGCTGTAAAAAAAAATTGATAAGGATGAGACTGGAAAACAAATAAGCCAAACAATGTTTAGGGGAATAATAGGATCACTTTTATACCACACTGCAAGCATATCAGACATCCAGTACTTAGTCTGCGTATGTGCAAGATATCAATCTGATCCCAAAGAATCCCATTACACTGCAATAAAGAGAATCCTGAGATATCTCAAAGGAGCTCCAGACCTGGGTGTGTATGGTATCCTAGGGAATCAAATTTTACACTAACAGGGTATTCAGATGCAGACTTTGCAGGGTGTAAAGTTGACAGGAAAAGCACAAGTGGTTCATGTCAATTTTTTGGTGCAAGATTGATCTCATGGTTTAGCAAGAAGCAAACCACATTGTCAACCTCTATTGCAGAAGCAGAATACATAGCTACAACTACGACTTCACTACCTTGTCCTCCATGTCCTAGATTTTCAATTCACTTTATTATCTGTCACTAAGCTCACTACACAGATGTTTGCCAATTTTGTTTTTGATGGAACCTCTGTGTTCTTTAGAGCCCTTCAGTAAACAAGCATCTGATGCTTGGTAACCAAGCTGAGTGACTTTATCATGCCACTAGCGACGTGTACAAAATAAGTATACGTTGTCTTTATCTCCTTATGTTTCATACTGCCATTTTGTTTCAGCAATTGATGATATTGAACTTTGGCATATGAGATTAGGCCATGCGAATTTTCATGATCTCAGGCATACTTTGACGGAACTAGGATCTCATTATGGCCTTAACATATCAACCAAGCATATCATCGCCTTCCTGGCGGTACACTTCTCATCACATTCATCATAACACATCACATTGATGAAATATTAAGCACGAGACGGATCGAGAGGGGCGAGGTTACCTTGCTGGTGAGTTTTTCGTAACAAAACACGGGACGAACGACGAGAGCGACCAAGCGGAGCGTCGGACCGCCCCGGGGCTGCCGGGGTTGCCGGGCCTGTCGGGCCTGTCGGGCCTGCCGGGCCTGTCGGGCCTGCGGTCTGGGCTCGTCACGATGTCGGGTCCTTCTCCATCGTCGCTGTCCGGGCCAAGATCATGCCGCTACAGGGCTGTACTGCCCGCTGCCGTGCTATCGGGCCAACGCCGGGCCATTGCCGAGCTGCTACCTTCGGGACGCTGCTGGGTCGTCGTCTCTGCTGCTCTTGGTGGTGCGGCGGTGTCTGGTAGCCGTGAGCGTGGACGAATGGTGGCCGGGCGGGATGGCGGGGCGGCATCGGGGTTCATCGCGCTCTTGGGTGGCCAGGGATTGCCGCTTCGGGGCCTGGGACGGCCGGATCTGAGCTCGCCATGGCTTGGAGACAGTCGCCGGCTGCTCTGGCAGCGTCGGGCAAAGGCGGTGCGCGATGGAGCTTGATGGCTGCGCAATCGGCGGCGGTTGGAGCTCGGTGGCGAGATGCTTGCGTGGCGGCGGCGGCTGGATCCGGCGACAGTGGTGGAGATTGCAGGCAGTGGTTGGTGGTAGGTGTTTGGTGGTGATGAGTGGTGGAGTGTGAATGGATGGTGATGCGGGAGTGGAGAAGGAGTAAGATAAGAAGAGGTGAGTGAGTGATTTCGTTCTCCCTCAATGTCTCATTCAATCTATTATTTATCCAAATTTTATAATATTAATTCATCAATAATTTATTTGCATCATTAGATTTATCCCATAATTAATAATATCACATACCATGTAGTATTCATTATTTATGGGATTATAATCATTCGTCCCAGTGCGCAACGTTTGTAACGTTACTCATTTGTAATATTTATCGTCATAACAATCGTTTAATTATCCCAAATATTCTATCACCATATTTGATTTAATAATCAAATATTTTCTTGAGTTCAATCTATAACCCTTAAGCGCGACTATTTTTAATTCACAATGTTATATTTAACGTCTTTTAATCGCACTTTATTTTTATACGTACTCTACGTATGTTATATATTTATTTTTTTAAATCCTCAAAATTATTGGGTATTACATGATCATAGTGCAATGTTCTTAAAAATCCCACTAGGTATTAAATGTTAATCTCTTGTCCATAGTTTTGGGTGCAGCGTTAGTCGCTATGTGCTCAAATTTATCCTCCTTGAAAATAATATCAATATAGTGGTCAAGTAGGGATATCGATCCCACGAGGAAAGTTCATTTGTTTTATGTAAATAATATAATCGTGAAATATGGATGTGACCTATTCTAGCGATTAAGGTCAAGTAAAAACAAAAAAAAGGGGAGGTTGTGCTTATTTTCTAATTAAAGATGGCAATATAAAGATAAATTAAAAATGAACAATGTAGATTGGTTACTAGCAAATCTGTTGGAAAGGTTGAAGTAGTTAAACTAAGATAGCAAAACACATGTTATTTCCTCTGGAGATTTTTCATGGATTAATCATTGGCAACTTTGATGAACTCAATATGATTGGATAGTTGTGGATATTTGCAAGCATACACATCCTACTTTTCTTTCCTAAATTATTTACCCACTAAAAGCATGTGAGATAAGTTCATCAATTAATAAAACAAATCCATAATTGTATGAAATAATTCTTAACAATTGATGTATACTAATAGGAAAAGTTTTCTATGCCCTTGGAATCTATATGATAAGTAGCTTAAATCATATCATCCAATCCATGTCATTCCCCAATAATTAAAGTTGAAAGCACATCTCTAATATTAGTTGCTACTACACATTGATTCATAAAGATGTAATCAAATAGCATTTCATGTCATAACCCTAGATTAAGTCAGGAATCTAACATAAAGACATAAGATGATCTAATCAAGCATACAAATGTCATAAAAATCTGAAAGTCCCATAAATAACCTAGAAGGGGGGTGAATAGGTTATCTCAAAAATTTCCAGTGGTGCAGTAGAGCTATAGGCTAGTCTGCTCCATCTGAATCTGCTGCACCTTGCGGAAGTTCTGTAGTTGAGGCTTAGACTTAAAAAGTTTGTCTCTTTAGACTTTTAAGTTCTTTGCTAATAGTTCTAATAGTGAAGATTAGTGCGGAAAAGGGAATGACACAGGATTTTTATACTGGTTCAGACATCTGTTACCAACAAGTAATAGAAGCTTAGTCGAGTCTTCTCTTGGTGACCAGTGTAGTCAAGCCAAGAGGAGGTCGACTAGTTCTTGTTTCTAGCTTACAAGTAATCCCTTTACAACAAGATCCTACTTGCTAAAGGATGAAGAACCTAGATCTTGCACTGCTCTGCTGCAGTTGCTGTTCTTCACTTGCAAACTAGTGAACATTCTTCACCAATCCTGAATCTTCAATTCAGCTCATACACAGCGAGTCTCCAAGGCTTTTTCTTCATTTGAAAGCTTTGAAATGATGTTCAAGTTTTTCTCAGACTCGCCAACCTTGTTCTCCGCGCTGTGAGTCCCCTTTTATAGGCTCAGACAATCAGAACCCATGACTGTAGTATCCATAAGTGATAGCTCTTTCCTCTACTGCAGTAGACTGACCTGGCTTTACCTTGCTGATCCAGTACACATCACCTTTGCCTCAGCTTCTCGTTTTTTACCTCTTCGTTTTTCCTTTCCATTCCAGCACAACTTATACTACACCTAGACTCATACACCAGTCTATTGCACACCTTTGCTGTAGGCCTCTGCTGCAGCTTCTACTGCATCCTTCTGCAGAAGTCCTCTGCTCCAGGCCTCTACTGCACCCTTGGTTGCATGAGCTTTACTGCACAGTCTTCACATCTAACCTTTCTACTGCTTCACTTGCACCAAGTACTGCACCCAGTCTGCTGCAACTTTGCTCCCACCCAACAGCTTCCAGACCTCATCTGCTTAGCCTGCTAGTGTAGCCTCGTCTGCACCCAGCACTGCACTCAGTCTTCTGCGATTTACCTTGCATACTTACACTGCGATATGGCTCACTTCACTTTACTGCTAGAATTGGCCTTGAACAGGGGAATGGTCCTAGATGATGAGATGAGACTCTTTTGCTGTTATATGTAGTTGATCTTTGGCCTGTAATTTTTAATCCCCTGTAGTCTGCATTGCCTTGGTCTGCTGCACCCTGCTGCACTCTGCTGCACCAGTGGTCTGCTGCAGCACTAGTTTGCTGCATTTGTCTGCACAACCTGCTGCCCCTAGTATGAAACTACCTAACTAATTGTTATAGCCTAAGCATCTATTGCATATTCTTAAGTTTTGTTCATCAATTTTTATACAAACGGAGGGGTTGCACATTCCTATCAAAAATCATAATTACAACATCAATAAAATCTCATGATCCAACTATTCTCTAGATTCAATCACATTGTTTTTGTAATCGTCATCACACTATCATCAAAAAATGCAAAAAAAAAATCCATAGATGCAATAAGAGAAGAGAAATAGAAATAGAAATTCTTCACAATGATGAATCAAGCAACGATGACAATGATGATCAAAAAATAGATCCAATGCTCCAACGATGATCACGATCACAATCCGAAAGAAAGAGTGACCCAAATCTGATCTAGATCTAGTTTCTAGATGAAAACCCAGATCTAAATTTGAGAGAAAGATAGGAAAAATAAAGAGAAAAACAACATAAAAGTCACTGATTATAGCCTAAAAGTGCACCTTCGACCTTGTTTCTTTCTCGATATCCTTTGCGTCTTTGGGCTAATTGTGCATTTAAATTGTGTTTTATATCTCCCTTGAGTTGATCCATACATTTTCTTGTGTAGTTTTGTAAAGGGAGCAAAAAGAGGCCAAGAACTTAAAAAACGAAGGTCAAACGAGGTCAAATAGGCATAAAAGGGCTTGAACGGGATGACGAACGGGTTCGGGTCGAACCGGGCCACGACGATGTGGCTCCAAAGGCAAACCAAGCAAGAACTCGTGCTATAGGCCATGCTGGAGCACAAGTGGGGCAGCCCCCATTGGCCTCCCATATAAAAACTCACCACTCCCCACGTTTGGATCATCTTGTGATTTTGTCTAAGTGTTGTTATTTTGGTGATTGTTTGGGGCATTTCTATCATCAAATCATCATCAAAGAATAGAGAAGAAGATCAAGGAATATAGAAGATCATTCATCATCATCTAATCTAAGGAAGATCATCCTTGGTTTAGCTTTTCCCTTGGTCCTTTAAAGACTTAGATGATTATGGCTTGTATGCACATCAAGTGTTTGATGATTTACCTTTGCCTCTGAATCATGAGCTAAACCCTCGACTAGGATCATGATGTAATTTGAATAGTGTTATGATCAATTCTATGCTTCAATTTAGTTGTTCGCACATTGCTTTTGGTTGTGTGTTGCTTGTTGAACTTAACGCCTTGCTTGATTGATTATCTTGTGCTGATCTTGTTGTTCGCATATGTATGCGATATTGATTGGGCATGTGCACAATCAATGTTGGAGTTGCTTTCTATTTTCATGCCATGAGAAATCCATAAAAAGACCCTATTTGAACCTTAATTCGTGTATGAATCAAGATGGCGATAGAAGGGTGACATTGTATGGGTGAGTGTTTGATTTGGTTGTATCGATGTAATATGGCACACAATGTCCCAAGGTCTGAGTGCCTTTGTTCTTTATTGTTCATGTAATTTGGCACACAATGTGTCGAGATCGTGGTGCCGTGTTCTATCTTCAAGTTGATTATTAAAAAAAAATAAAAGAACGAGAAAGGTTTTTTTGTCTCATGTTGCAAAGTTGTTGTAACTTGAGAAATCACCGATCCTAATAAAGGGGTGACTCGAGGATGGTGTATAGTTGGCTAAGTATAATTAGTGTGTTTTTACGCAAGACGCAATGCCTTTATGGGGATGGGTTTAGATATATGCCGATGTCTTGACCTAGGTTATAGTCCTACCCTTTTAGACCCGAACTCCACATAGCCAAATAGCCAACCTCCTTCTCCCTATCTTGAATTTTTATTGGTCTCGGTCTTATCTTCGATTGCAATTACACATTTGATTCGGGTAAGAGAATGGTTGGTATACGAATGCTTTTTGCTTGATGTATTATTCGGTCTTATCCTTGCGTAATGACGATTTGAGAGTATATGTAAAATGATCCTCACGATCATATGGGATGGTGAGAGATATGCCTTGCCTTGGAAATGGTGTGGTGACATTAGGATGTAATCATGCAAGTGGTTGTAGGGGCCGATGAATTGATCTGTTAACATCTCGAGTTATGGCACATGCATGTTAGGGCGTTCTTGTTTTGTTTCACCTCATTTTCATTTCTTGAAGACAAGCAATAACTCAAGCTTGGGGGAGTTAATTAGAGCGTAAAAGTGCATGTTCGACCTTGTTTTTTTCTCGGTTCTCTATACGTCTTAGGAATAATTGTGCATTTAAATTGTGTTTTATATATCTCCTTCAGTCAATTCAAACTTTTCATGTGTTTTTGCAAGGGGAGAAAAACAAGCCCAGGAACGTCAAAGACGGGGCTTAAACGAGGTCAAACGGATATAATAGGGTTTGAACGACATGACGAGCGGGTCCGGATCGAACCAAGCCATGACGAGGTGGCTCGAAAGGCCAACCATGCTAGAACTCGCGCTGTAGGCTATGTTGGAGGGAAGGTGGGGCAGCCCTCCTTGGTCTCCCTTATCAAAAATCACCACTCCCTTAATTTGAAACATCTTGTGATTTTGCTTAAGTGTTGGTGGGTTTTGGTGATTGTTCAGGGGCATTTCTATCATCAAAGAAGGGAGAAGAAGATCAAGAAAGACTGAAGATCATTATCTTTATTTTATCTAAGGGAGATCATCCTTGGTTTACCTTTTCCCTTGGTGCTTTAGAGACTTAGATGATTATGGCTTGTATGTACGTCAAGTGTTTGATAATTTATCTTTGCCTTCGAATCATGAGCTAAACCCTCGATTAGGGTCGTGATATAGTTTGAATAGTGTTATGATCATTTCCATGCTTCAATTTAGGTTTTCGTACATTGTTTTGGTTGTGTGTTGGTTGTTGAACTTAGTGCCTCGCTTGATTGATCACCTTGTGTTGATCTTGTTGTTTGCATCGATACCGAGAGGATAGTGCAGATGTCACCTTGCCAACCCTCACTTAGAGTTGAACGCATGGTCGAGAGACCGCTTGCGTGACTCTCGTAGTCGTTTTAGGGGAACCACTGTGCGTAATACTCACTAGTTGTGTTAGCCTCTCGTAGAGATGCGTTGAGGTGACAAGTAGCGAGATTTATCTTATGTCTCAAGAGGGACTAGGATATACCTTAGGGATTCTCGACTAAGAACCTAAACATCAAAAGGACAACTAGATTAGAGTAAACGGAATGATCATATGTTAGGATAATGAAGTCACTATCCTATCCTCACTTTCATATCATAGTGCATAGCCTAGTTTAGCATTTTCTTAGTTGGTAACTTTTTTTTCACAAAAAAATTATAGTTTTAGAAAAATCTCCGCTATTTTTATTCAGGACTATTTTATGTTCTTTCATCTTTCTTTGTTTTACCATTGTAATAACAAGTCCTAAACTTGGCTTTAACATATTATTAAATATTTATTAATATTTATATTGTTAAGTAATTAGTCGTAAAAATTATTTTATAAATATTTAGTAAATTTTGTTGTTAAGTTTATAGAATGGGTAATTTATAATTGAGCAGAATATATACGATTATTATTATTTTTTGAATTAAAATATTTATATTAATTAAGATTAATGAAGAAGGGTATTAAATTTTTTATTGATTCATAATAAATATAAAAAATAATATCACATTATTCTTATAAAAAAATGCACTATCCAATATTGATTTTAGGTTTTTTCTAATGATAGAAATTTTTTTTGATAATTTGTGATGATAATTTAAATTAAGAAAATACCATAAACAATTGAAACTCTCAGATTATTGTAATATAG
>JAOVYX010017289.1:0-22577 GCA_035668315.1 Drosera spatulata
GGATAAAAAATCAGGCCTTCTTCATGTTACCTAGCTCTTTCGTGATACCAGATTTATGCTCACCTACTTTTTAAATTTTGACTTATATCAGATTTATGCTCATCTCTTGCTCACAGGCTGAACTCCAGTACTTGCATGACTATGCTGGCATCAGTACCAGCATTGGGTTGAGCGCGAGCCCCACAGTGAACTTTTCAGGTGTCTTCGGAACAAACCTTGTGGCGTTAGGGACTGATGTGGCATTTGATACGGCTAGTGGGAAGTTCACTAAGGTGAATGCTGGGTTGAGCTTCACTTATTCAGATCTTGTCCTGGGTTTAACCGTGTAAGTTACAAACCGTGTCTTTAAGCTGCTAGTTTTGGATTTAAGTTGTTTCGCATTCTCTTTCTTTGGTTGAAGCTTTTGTATTGTTGATATGCATTATACCCAGCTCTGATGATCAACAAGGTGTTGGGTGCATATGTTTCTTGACATTATGTTATGCATGTCTTGTCTTTCCTATCAGGTTTGATTGTTCTGTTGATATACTCTTTGATCTTCTGATGGCTGAGGCAATCCTCTCATCTAAATGGTTTGGAGCTCAAAGATGCGGATGTGATTATTGTATCTTCTAGTGTGTCCATAGTGGTTTGCTTTGAAAAACATATTTACTAAATGTTACTTGTTATCATTTTGTTCTTTACTCATTTCTCCTCAGACCCTTAGAAAAACCTATTGGGCATTAGCTGTTATATGCACGGTGATGAATTGGTGTGAAAATAATCACGTTGCTTGTGTGGTTATTCCCTTGTTTAATGTTTTGATATGAATTTTCTGTTTCACATTTTTGTTGAAATGGCAACAGAGAATATTAGCTTACTGCAATTGCAAGAAGGTGTTTCAGGATGTTTTGCTGAAATGTTGTATGAATGTTTAATGTGTTCTACAAGGGATACCAATTCTTTGCTTTGATAGTTCGTCTGACTGTATTCTAATTTTCCAGGAACAATAAGGGTAATAGTGTGACCGGCTCATACTACCATATAGTTAATCCTCTGACCAACACAGCTGTTGGTGCTGAGATGACTCATAGCTACTCCAGCTATCAGAACACGCTAGCTATCGGAGCTTCACATTCATTGGATCCGCTGACTCTGGTCAAGGCTCGTGTCGAAAACGATGGAAAGGCTAGTGCCCTGCTTCAGCATGAGTGGCGGCCGAAGTCAGTCTTCACTATCTCAGGAGAGTTGGACACCAGGGCAGTCGAGAAGAGGGCTAAGGTTGGCCTTGCTGTGTCCTTGAAGCCTTGAATTCTTTGAGCTGGAAGCTGATCTAGCAAGGTAGCTGCTCTGAGGGACAATAAGTGGATCAAAGCGAATTGCAACTTATTGTCTTGGAATGTTTTTGTGGGTGTGTTGAGATGAATCTGATCTCTGTTTTGTTGGTTACAAACTGTAAGGAATAATCGTAGCTGGTGTATGAACCTTGTAGGCTTCCTCTTTTGACATCTAGAATCTGCAAAATGAGTTCTTGTTAATGGTTTTGACTGAGGTTTGTTTTGCATCCGATATACTCTTGTTCAAGTCCGGTTGTGCTTCATTGTGCTGCTGGCGATGAATGATGCTTCTGTTGGTTTTGCCGTTTTTCTTGTATTAGCTTACAACCTGCTATTTCCTTTGTTGTGGGTCTCAGTTTGTGCCGTGGCCTTTTTTTCTTTTTTCTTTTTTTAATGATCTGACAGTAGTCCCAGCATAGAGCATGTAAGATTTGATTATTCAGACACAGAGGTCTGTGCCTGATTATCCATTTTCGTGTGGTCCATTGGCTGATTGGTGTCATCTGTTTCTTAGTTTGTTATCGTGACATCATCTAAGTCGCGAAGGTTTTTACAGGGTACTGGTATAGGCGTAAACTGCAAGGTTGCATATTTTGTGGCATCTTGCTTAATTATGGAGATAGCAGGCCTGATGCTGATTTAGTTGTGCATGTACTCGCATGCAAATGAATTAAGAGTACAAAAAATTGTAATTAGGAATGAAAAGGTGGAGATTGGGACCTAGGCACCTGATATCACCAAACTTACATTCAATCTCGCATCAAATTCAAGCACAGGATAGGGGATATATGCCTCAACTTTAAGTGGAAAAAGTTATCATTCCAAATAGAGTAAACTGTTTGATGACAATTATCAAACTGTGAATATAAACAAGCAATAAATCTTCTCAAAGAAAGCAGTAATATCTTCCACAAGTATATACTTCAGCACTTCGAATCATAGCAGCAAGTTGTGTAGCAAGAAAAGCGAGAAAAGGGGAAGCTGAGGTTCCGCAGCTGTACCGAGCATGTTCCAAGAAGTCTCTCTCTCTAGTTGAGCAAGGAAGCGGCATCTTTTTGGAGCAGACCTTCCCTGATCTGAGAAGCAATGTCCTTGACAGCGCCAGGCCCATGGGGAATGAACACGGCGGACGACTTAGATGCTGCACCGATCTCCTTCATGGTGTCGAAGTATTGGGTCACCAGGACCATGTCCATCACATCTTTTGCTGTTGTCCCGGGTACACTCTCTGAGAAATTCAGGACGCTGTCTCTCAGCCCGTCAACTATTGCCTGACGTTGTCGAGCAATACCCAGACCAGCAAGGTACTTGGCTTCTGCTTCTCCCTCGGCCTTCTTGATCTGCAGTATCTTCTCTGCTTCTGCCTTCTCGTTCGCAGCCATCCTCATTCTAGCAGCTGTTGGGACAGAAATGTATCATCATTTTATTCATAACATTACTTAATTTGGGACATAAGTACCAAGGCTTGCCACAGGTTCGACGGAACAAGAAAAAAGACCTATTAATATGAAAATCCAACAAATACCTGTATTTATCTCGTTCATCGCCCTCTTGACGTGCACATCGGGTTCTATATCAACTATGAGAGTCTGAACTATCTCATAACCATAGTGAGACATGGCCTGTGAAATAGAAAGAACCAAATAAGCATTCAGTACACTGGAGCAGATAATGGATAAACTACTACTGATGAAAACCAGAACCCAAGACTCAAGAGGCCAAGACACATTAAGAAAACCACATCAACGAGTTTCAGGAGATCTCCTTGACATATGTTTACAGAACATAAAACAGGAAATGCACCAGCTGTTCAATCTGTTGGTTGGAGCGTTTAACCAACATCTTGTAGTTAGGTTCAAACCTTCGGTAACCCAGAGACCACCTAGGTTTGACTCGTATGTTGGCTACATAATTGACCAAAAGTTGCCCGAAAAACAGATTTCGCAGTCTACTAAATGATCTGGGATGTGTTTGTACGTATATATAGGTAGGTTGCAGGTTTTCTTGTTCTAAGAAAACATGAACAGAACTAGTGCAGATACCCAACGGGAGTAAGAGGTAGTACTACTTACTAGTTACTACGGAGGCATTTACTACTTCATATTGGTCGGGAAACATAAGGATAGGACCCGTAATAGTACATCAAAATACAAAAGGAAAACAGAGGAGACGAACCACACCTTCTCCAGCTCATCTTCCACAGCCTTTGCTATCTCATTCTTCTGCTCAAATGCAGAATCCAAGTACAGCTTCGGAACACTTCCACGGATGACTGCCAAGAGGGAGAAAAAAAAACCCTAGTAGATGGGCAGAGGAGAGCTTTGAACTTCCATGAAAAGTCACCAGACCACTCGAACAATTACTTGATGCCGTTTACAACAATAATTATATTCCTCGTGGATTTCATCAGATGTAAGCAAATAAGCATCACAAAGCTAGGGGTTTTAAGAGGAGCAATATAAACAAGATAAATATCTAAATGTCGATCAACGGCATGCAGATGCAGGTGTTAAAACAAGACCTGGGGTTTATGTTATTTTGTGAACATACCATCAAATACATAAGCTTGAATCTGCTCTCTGGTGTTGCTGAGCTTGTAGAAAGCATCGGCGGCCTTATCAGCTAGAGCTCGGTACTGGACAGATGCCACCACCGTGACAAACACATTATCCTGACAAAACAGAATAAATCAGGACCTTGCAGCAGTTGCAATTTGTTCATTAAAAAATAAGGACTTGTCCTGGCTCATTTTGTGATCTGGAGGTATGATTCTTGAAGCAGAACTGACAACGGAAGCTATGCCAACACGAAGACGACATCAAATAAGTGATATAGAAGGTGAACCTTGGTTTTTGTCTCGCAGCGAACATCAAGTTGCTGCACACGCAAGGAAAGATGACCAGCTACCTGGCTGCCGAACCACCAAGGCAGACAGTGACATCCGGGTTCAAGGATGTCTTCAAATTTCCCAAACGTTTCCTTGATAGCCACAGTGGACTGGTCCACTTGAAGACAACCGAGAACCTGTCACATGGTTAGTTTCTGTCATGCACAAAAATAGAACTCATCAGGATTAGTTTCTATCATATAGAAACATTAAAGTCATCAGTGATTAGCAATGTCGAAGACGCTACTGATGATGAAAGAAGCACATGCTGCTAAAGCCTACTCTTTCTGGGAATCTGGAAAGCGTATTCAACCTTAGGAAGAACGCATCCCAAACATCTACTCTCACTTTAGACATTTTATGCAGGAAATGGATAGTCTTTCGTATTTATGTTAAGACTACATGTTTGCAAGTCAGTTGGGAAAATGATGTAGTCTTATCAACAATTCATCAAATTAAACCATCATGAAGCATGCCATGACCAAAAAGAAAAATCAGAAAACATGTACGAAAATCTGTTTGCAGCTTCTCTAAGAGCAAGAGACAAGCAGATGGATACATTCTGGCAATTATATCACAAGCATCAATAACTACAGTCACAAAACACCATATGCAACAAAGAAGAATGGAAAAACACCGCACAACCAAAAAAAAAAAAAAAACCAGATTAAGCAAACGCAAAAAGGGAAACAACAAACTCAGTAACTTGCCAATGAACCCCAGAAACCCGAGACGTGTTACAGGATGGAAGTAAAATGAGCGCCGGTGAAGCTTATCAGCAAACAAATGGGAGATATAAAAGCAATCATAGGATGGATAGAAGTCTCAAGGTAGGACCAGACTAAGTAGCTAAGTTTCAAAGAATCATAACTATTGAGGAAGTAAATCAACACCAAAAGTGTTCCATATTGGTGCTAATCTGATTAGACACTCTTCCACCCCAGAAGATGCTCCTACATGAATTTTTTTGAAAGAGCCATTTTCCTAGAAGATTCAAAATATCTATCAACTCAACTTCACCCCGCTCTAGACAACCACGACACTGGGAAAGTTGAGTTAGAGAGTGAACCCAACATCCTAAAAACCCGTAACGGAAATAATCAACATAAATAAGTGTTGTGTAACAGTCAACTCAACCTATTAGTATCTCTTGACAAGCACTTGGAATAAAATTAAGCAACAAAAGCGCCACAAATCGAAGCTGCTGGTAAAAAGTCCAAAGCTAAAATTAATATCCTAAAACATGATTTTCACTAGACCAAGTAAGCAAAATGGAATCAACTACTTCTAAACCAAACAACCAATGACTTTTTAAGATAAATATTGATTCATAGACTTGGGATTGACTAGATATATATGTGCACACAACCAGCCTGTATAGCCTGTCTTTTGATCTTTCAGTTTCTTGTATTGAATTATGTACGAGCTACTTGGTCCACCTACCTATAATCTATGGGCTCATTTATGAATCTTGTTTTGTTTTTCTCAGAGAACAACTTGACAAAGAAGACAAGGTAAAGAATGAAAGAAGTACTGGTATATAAATAAACCATTAACTTGACAATGACGCTATGACAATGAAACCATATAAATGAATGTTGAATGATATACATGCGTGGCTGAAGCTTATCTGCAAGTATCCACTGAGAGATTCAACCTCAAAATAATTAGAATACCATAATGGATCAACCTCTAAATATCTAGCAACAAGGTAGTGATTAACACGCTTATGGGTTGAATTACTGTTATTTTTTCAAGTTCAACCCTGTTTGTGGATGAGAAATAATTGGTACCACATCAGCACAACGCGGTGAACTAAAACACTTATCCTCCCTGTCCAAATGTTGAGAAATATCTAGAAGGTTAGCTTAGTGATAAACAACCCTTCACCCTAATCATGTTATCAGGGATTCGACAATTGCTAGGACATTCCAATCTAAAGAACCGAGCCCAAACGACGTGGAAAACCCTGATGCCGATTATTGAGAGCAAGTGATTTGTACAAGTCCAAAATCGCATAACATTGTTGCCTGATTTGAGGCCACACAATCACACATCACGGTAATCATTCACTTATGGGTAGTTCCAAACAAATTGGCGAAACATACAACACAAGCCAATCTAATCAACAAACTATACACATTGAACGCTAAAATCAACGAATACCCAGAATTCCATTTCGCAAAAAAAACTAAAAAAACATGAAGATAATTAATCATGTACAATCAAGAGCGGGCGAGGGGATGTTGTTGTTGAATCAACAATGAAACCCTACAGTTTCCATTTATGCAGAAGGAGAACAATTCAACAGAAAAAGGAGAAAAGAAAAAAGGAAATTGATAGTTGTTTCTCACCTTGATGAATGAATGGAGAGTGAGGGGACGAAGAGAGAACGGGGAGGAGATTGCAACGTGGTGCACTGCTGGAAAATGGTGTGTTTTGAGCTTCAGATGCAGTGTGCTCGTATATCCTCCTCCCTTGAACGCATTATTTGTGCTTTGGGTGCAAATTTTGTTGTAACAACTGACATCCTTTGCATAATGACCGGTATTATATTGAAAGGTTTGTTAGGAGGAATTGATTCAATAAAAAATAGTTTTTTTTTTAATTGTGAAATCAGGTGTTGTATATGTTTAAGACTTCATATAATAAATTTTTTATATAAAAATAAAAATAAAACTGAATATTTCATTCTATCCTACATAAATATCCTTCTCTTATTTTATATTGGATGAAATTATATGAATACATTCTCTTTTTTCTTTCAAACTACGGATATGATGATCACAACCAGAAGTTACTTGTTGGTTTGGCACAAATGCGACATCAGAATAACGAGACAATTCCTGTAAGCTTCGAGGAGAGAACCTACAAAAACAACTATTAAGAGGTGGAATTCAAGCCTAGAATTTCCATACCGTTAACCATTGCAATAGTGTGTAAGACATGAGCCTGGGAGATCATGCACAAGCGTATCTTACATCAGAAGACTCACTAGTCAACATTACAATACAGCTAACCATCGCCACTCCTCACTCAGAGCCAAAACCGAACATACAACATGCTTTTACAATGATGCATCCTTCTATTTAGCCGGCTACGAAAAGACAAAAGATAGAGAGAACAGGTTACACGGTGAAAGAATGATCAACGGTCAGACAAAAGAAGAGAGGAGAACTGATTCTTCATCTCATGCTTTTCCTACAGGTTTTGGAGACTGCGGATACTGACTATGGTTATGATATGGAGAAGCACGAGAACCGTTTGGTATAGAAAGGCTCCTCAGCCCCTGCTGCTGAAAGTTACGCGGTGCAGATGCAGGCTGCGTTGAACCGTTTCTAATGTTCATGCTGGCCCTGGTGCGTTCGGCCTGCATGGTCTGAAAATAGTAGGAGGAGCTAGCCATGTCCTTCATGTTTGGCAAAGGTTTCAGGGCTTCCACAACTTCGCTCATCAGGGGTCTCGCTTTCGGGTCCCTGCTGAGGCAGTGGGCAGCAAGTTGTGCTGCTTTCTGTGCACCTTTTATGGAGAAGTGACCTTCGAGCCTTGGATCTATTAGGCGGTAAAATCGCCTTCTCTCGCCCAAATAAGGACGTGCCCACTCGACAAGATTATGCTCTCCATTGGGTCTATTTTTGTCCATGGATCTTCTACCGGTTATCATTTCGAGGAGGACAACACCAAAGCTATAAACATCACTCTTTGAGGTCAGGTGCCCTGAGACAAAACAGAAACAGAATGACAATTTCAGATATTGAATTCCTTCTCATGGAACAGGAGAAAACATTAGGTGATTTGCAAGTAGGAAAGCTGGCATCAAGACAAAGTTATACCGGTCATGACATATTCCGGTGCAGCATAACCATAAGTTCCCATCACACGAGTTGACACATGAGTTTTGTCGCCTTCTGGAGCATCCTTGGCAAGCCCAAAATCCGACAACTTGGCGTTATAGTCCTAATAAATTGTGTTGTATTAGCAAGGTAGAGTAGCAAACATCAAAGTAATCAAGAATGGAACCTCCAAACCCCATCGCATACAGCATCTAACAAGATGTTGGAGGTTTTGAAATCACGATAAATAACTGGCCTTTCGGCTTCCTCATGAAGGAATGCAAGGCCCTGAGCTGCACCATGTGCAATTTTCATTCTGATGGACCAAGGGAGTGGCAAGGATCCTGCTCATAAAGTTAACTGAAATAAGCTCAAATCTCTATCGAAATAAAGGAAATACATTTAGCAGCTAACATAAAACACATTCAGCACCAAGCGATTGAATGGACAATCGCAACAGTCAGAAACATGGTCTCAGCCACACACGCGCATAGCATAAGCTAACAGTGCTCTACTTTGCTTGACATGAATAAGCGGGTACAGATAAATTTCATGTCGTATAGTTTTTAGAGAAAATCTTGAAAACAAAGAAACAAAATAAGAAAGGGAGGCTACATGGATTCCTCAATAATAAGTTAACGCTCTACACTACTGTGACACATTTCCTATCATGACTGAAAGTTTGAATAATTAATTTTGAAGGCCTCTCTCTATCCTATTCTGTATGGAAAAACCCTGGGATTAGCATCATTGAACCATAAAAATTTTATTCAGTTAAATTAATGATCAACCATTATCATCTTCATATGCAAACAAATCATCCTACCTGTTTTATCCCGGGCTATTCAAACTATCTCTCGAATATTTATGATGAACTATTTTCTTCATCACAGTTAACAAGAATCACACCAAACTGCAAGCATTGATTGTAAGCAAACACCACATCATGCACAAATAGCTACACACACAACCCGCCTCCCTTAAAAATCACAGCTGCAGATCCATAGCAGTTTTTCTTGCTCACATTGCAAACCCAGTATGCCACTTGTAGCATCATCAAGTTGTTATCTTATAGAAGCAATTTGTTCTCTTTCAGGAAAAAAAGAGGTTGCATATATCATAAAGAGTCATTTGCAAAAGCATGATATAACATCCAACTAAAACAAGCTCGAATATAACTATTTCTATGATAAGCAAACTTTTGTCCCCAAACCCTATAAAGCAGTTCTGTCTTACCCATTTTGAGAACTTCAAAAAGGAAAAATGTTTAAACGTTATCACATCCCTCAAGTTTGTCCAAATGGCCGAGGCCAACCAAAGATTCATTGTTATACTTGATTCTTTCATCGTCTAAAGTACAAACAATCCTAAAACAGAAATCAATCTAGAATTCCAGGAAGAGTTGTCCATAGACTCCAAACTTCCGGAGAAAACTTCTACTTACGGGATTTCTTGGATATATTTCCATTTTCATCATTACATGCCTCATAAGAAGTCGACATCATTCCCGTTAAATTAAATAATCCACAGTTAACAACACAAGATTTTCAACAAGATCTATATAAGAGAGACAAGAAGCTGCATACTCCTGAATAGATGGTTCTCCAAACTTCCTCGAGGCATAAATTCGTAAACTAGCAGCCTTTGGTCATCTTCTATACAGTAACCAATGAGTTTCACTAAATTTGGATTGAGCAGCTCACCAAGATAGTTAACTTCAGCCTGTAAATTAACAAAATAGAATTTTATAAGAGGAAGATGGAATGTAATTATGTAATGGATAAGTTTATTAAAGATAGATCATCCAAGAAGGTGCCTGACCAGCCATTCTTTGTGACCTTGAAGGCCATCATGATTGAGGGTCTTCACGGCGACGGTTAATCCTGTGCCAGGTTTGACTGGAGCAGTTCCATTTTCTTCAATCCAACCCTTAAACACACATCCAAACCCTCCTTCACCAAGTAAACTCTCCGGTCTAAAGTTTCTTGTTGCTAACTTCAACTCATTGAATGTAAATTTCCTAAGCCGAGATGCAACTTTAAGTTCTTCTTCTAGCTTCGATGTAGACGTACTACTTTCTGCGTTACTTGTAGTAGTTGATGAAACAATCACAGCAGCTGGTTGATCTCTTGCTTCGATTGGACATTTGCTTTCAGCTGTTCATAAAAAGTTTTTCTAACTAAATAATGATAGCAGTAACCAATCACACGGAAAGAAGTGAAACCAATACAATCTCCATAATCCTTTTGACTCCAGAATCAAATCAGTGATAAACAACAAGTTCACCCATAGGTCCATACTCATTCATCATCATGATTGATTAATGTCCAGCAAAAAAAAAAAAAAAAAAAAAAAGAAAAGAAAAAAAGGCCAGCAACTAAAGCTACCTACTCCAAATTCTACTTTGTCTCAATCAGAAGTATCCAGGAATTCTTGGCTCACATAAATCACAAGCTTGCTTGGAATCAGATTCACATGGTAGCCCACCTTAATCAACAATGTGCATTCCAAGCTTCAATTGTAGTGCGCTCAACTTATCAAGAAAGAAATCGAGAGACTTCAAAAGAGTTTAATCCAAGATCTACACAATCAGACTGCCTCCATCACCTTCAACTTTCAGGAAGTAAACAAGAGAATGATGCATTCTGCATTCATGGAGGCCGTAGCTCATCGCAAGACTCAGGACACAAATAACAAGTCCAATATAGCCACCAAAACAAAACAAGCTTGCAAATGAAACTCAATAAATGCACAATGATGACAAGAGTCGCCAAGGAGCTCAACCGTGGTATTATAAGAGAAGCAGCATCAACCAAAGCATTACCATAATGAGTGCTGATTCCACTAACACTACTATCAACTTTTGATCTTGAACACATCCCACCACCAATGAACCTCAATTTAATCCAACACCCACTTTGCTCTTCATCATCCTGGCCGCTGCCGCCGCTATCCTTCTTCTTCTTCTTCCTATCATCCTCTGATTTGCCCATTTTCCAAGCATCCACTTTACCAACACCACTCCCCAATCCTATCATCCCACAAACCCTAAAATTCCAACAGAATCAGATACCATCCTCAACCCAAAATCAACCACCCCATTTCACATCCCAAGACCTCAAGCAACCCTCTTTGATCGAAACTCACCTAGATGAAGAATTGCAACAAGTTTCAAGTTTTGGACCAAAAAGTGGCAAAATGAGCTAGATCAGAACCATAGTCACAAACTTTAGACAAACAATATGATGAAATGGCACAGACCCAGATGAGCAATTGCACCCAAGTTCCAATCCTTTGAACAAAACAGTACCAAGAATGAGCCACTAGATCAGAAGCACAGTTGCCAATTCTTTGTTTTCAAAAGGGTTTATCATGACAGTGACACTTTTGCTCTCGGTTCAAAAAAGGAACCTCATGGATAGAGCTAGAAGCCAAATCAATGAAGGGAATGAAGTGATTTTAGAAGTTGTGAAGATCAAAATTGCATAGAAAGAAGAGGAGAGATAAATTTATTTGGATTAGAAAACACGGAAAAATAAAAAAAGGAAACGACAGGCATGCTTTCTCACTCCACCCATCCCTTTCTACTTCACTATATTTATTCCATTTCTTCATCTTTTTAAATTTTTCTTTCTTTTACGGAATTGAAGACTGCAAAAGGCAAACTGGCTAGACCGGAGAATCTGCTTGTTATTTGGAAATGGATACTCCCTCGTCTCATTGTCTTGATTTATTTATAATTTTTCAATAATATATATTTTTTTCGTTTTATAAAGAATATAATGGATTAATTTGATACATATATTGATGTAAATGACATGTATGTAACACCGATCAAACGTAATTTTTTATAAATTTATCATGAAACATCAATGATTGTGTGAGTTACGTACTTTAACTAATACATGTTACGGGACGATCAGACGCGATTTGATATGAAAACGAAATTTATATTCATAAATATAAAATAATACAAAATACGTATATGTTGCATCTTTTGTAGGATAAAGGGAGTATTTTGCTACAGTACATCAATTATCTTCTTTCATAATAGCCTTCCTATCCCAAAAAATATTACCATTGTTTCTTAACTAAATTTTATAAAAATTCAACACACACATAAATTTTTATGTCAAGTCAAACGGTTGCAAATATTATAAGATAGAGACAGTAATTGCTACTCATTTCGTCCCAATTTAATTATCACTTTTTTTTGTTAGTCTTAATATAAATATAATATTTTTATTTTTTTCTTATGATAATGAATTTGTAATAATATAATCAAATTATCCTCCTTTCTCATTCTATCTCCTAAATCTCACTCACATCCCATTATCGGTAAAACATATTTCAATAAATTTTTTCTTTATCAATTTTTATATAAATTTAATACACATATAAAATTATATAACGAATCAAATCATTATTATTAGATTGGAACCGAGAGAGTAGTATCTAGAAACATGACTTAAAGGGCCATAGGCTGATGCGTTTTAGGCTTGTGAGTAAAGCGTTACGGGAAGTAACGCTTACCCATTGATAAAACACTACAGCCAGTAGCGACTTACTCGCAAAATGTAATACCCTTGCCATTTCTTCGAACCAGATCCAAAAAAAAAAAAAAAAAAAAAACAAAGAAAGAAAAAGCAAAAAAGCAAACCAAACAAGTTCGACGACGACGCGAAACCGACAAACCCCAAGGCTAATTCATCCAAATTCACACCTTTGACACTACAATTTGTAACGCTTTTAAGGTAATTTTCGTTATTATCTTAGTTAATTTTGTTTGTTTTGTACATTCGAATTTCGATCAGGTTATTTATTTGTTTGGATGTTGTGCGTGTTGTGGGCAAATCGATACGGGTTGTGCAAATTGAGGCGTGTTCGATAATTGATGAATGGGTTTGAGTTGGAATTGAATGAATTTGGTCGGATTTGGGATCGGATTTTATTTGGTTTGACGTGTAAATCGCTTATTGTGTGTTTGATTGGTGTTGTCCGGTCCAATTCCGGCCAAACAGCTGCCGTCCAATATTTGGCATCTTCGTGGGTGACTCAGACCAACATGTGCCGAAATGTTTCATCCTTTCGGTATTTTACCTCATAATTTTGTTTTATAATGATGACATTCATTACTAAAACTTGCTCATTTGTAACAATATTAGTCTCCAAGATTGATCAACACTGCTCTGTTATTTGCCATTAAATATTTGGATAAATTTCAAATAACCCCCTAAGTTTTAGGTCAATGACACAAACCCCTCCCCCCTCCTGTCGAAGTTTGAAACAGGACAAAGAATTCTCTTAGGTTTCAGAATATAACATAGTTTAAAATTGATAACAAAACGCCCTTAAGTTTATGCAAAAGACACAAACTCTCCTCAAGTTTCTACAAATGACAACATTCTTATTTTACTTTCCTAAAAAATATAAATTAAATTAGAAAATTAGGAGAAATATAGTATTGAATAAAAGAGATATAAATAATCTAGAATGAAGAATGAAATGGAAAATATTTGTGTTGAAAAAAATACTCCTTATGTGATAAATGTTTTATGTAGTTTGAGTAAAAAAACATTACAAATAATAATTGGGAATCTCATTTTACGAAGTGATTTATATATCATGAAAAATAATAGATATGTGAGGTGAAATTATTATATAGGGATTTTTACTCAAAACTACAAAAACTTGAAAAAAATACTAAAAAGATACATAAGTAATCTAAATTCGAAAAACATACGATTCATCAATCTTATTCAAATCACTAACCTTATTTTCATCTTCACCTCAACCTCTACCATCATCCAACCATCATCGAATTCTTTACCGAAATCCAGCCACCGTCGTCGGAATCTTGGCCGGAATCCGACCATCGTCGTCGGAATTGGACCATCTCGTTGGAGACGTTGTTGAAATCCGGCCGTCTCGTCGAGGACGTCGAAATCTGGCCACCTTGTCAAAATTCAATCATCTCGTCGGCATCCCAAAATAGAGTGTCAATTCAAAAGGAAATAGAGCATTTGAAGAAAAAAAGAACAGAGCGGTTGAAGTAAAAAAAAAAAAAAAAAAGAACGCGCCTGAAGAAAAAAGACAGAGCACCTAAAGAAAAAAATAGAGTGTTTGAAGAAAAAAAATAGAGCACCCGAAGAAAAAAAAAATAGAGCGCTAGAAGAAAAAAAAAAAGACAGAGCGCATGAAGGAAAAAAAATAGAGCGTCTTAAGCAAAAAAAGACAGAGCGCCTAAAGAAAAAAAAAATAGAGCGCATGAAGGGAAAAAAAACAGAGCGTCTGAAGAAAAAATAGAGCGTTTGAAGGGAAAAAATATTTTTATTCACACATGCTATACTATAAAAAAATATTTTAATGATGAAGAAAATAATATTGAAAAAACACAAAATCTTTATAACAAAATCGTTTAACATTTAATCAACATTGTTCCAATATTTCATCGAACATCTTTCTTGTATCCCCCACCGTCCACATGTCACATATAAATCCACAAACACAATCCCCATAAACCATCTCCATGAATTGGTCGATCACAAGGAAATAAAAAATATTACAAAAAGGATCAATATCATGTTCAAAAGTATCAAAAATTCTCAAATATAGTTTCTTTCACGATGAAACACCAACAATATCAAAAGCACTATCCTATAAAAAATCGCTTGAATTAACAACTCTAAAATCATCAACCGACCTTCGTAATCATCAATTGATGTTATCAGAATCACTGTTGAATTGACTTTTTCCAAAGACACCGAGGAGCTTCTTTGACTTGGGTCCATCGTCTGCAGCGGAGATAGAGGGATCGTGTAAGGAGACCGAGGAGAGATTACAATGGTGAAGATGATGTCGCGGTGGTGGTGGTGGGAAGAGACGAATGTGGATTTAATGGAGGAAGATGAGATTGTGGGAGGAGGAGAGAGAAACGTTGAAATTGTATGTTTTAGGAATTAAAATCCCAGCATTGATTTTTTTGGATTTAATTTTTCAAAAATATATGTTTGGGTAATTTTTTGTAAAATATACAACCTAAAAGGTACAACATAATAATCATACATAACATTAAAGATGTATAATTGATCGAAATATTATGAAATTTTATCATTAAAAATGTCCCATAATATTACAAATGTTTATTTCAAAAATATCCTATATTAAAAATATCAAACGTTAAAAATGTATAATGAATCGAAACATTATAAATGTAAAAATGCCTCATAACATTATAAATGTTTACTTCTAAATACATAACATTAAAAATGTATATACAAACCAAATCAAATCAATATGTAAGCCCATAACAATGGCATAATCACTTTAAGCCCTAAATTAAAGCAAAAGAATCTATTAAGTCTAAAACACGTTCTAAGTCGTTAAAAGACTTCATAAAATTTGAACTACATAAGGCTTGATCCCACCAGGGTATGTAGGGAACCACATCGGTGCAGCCATAATAAACTCTAAGTTTAAATCCAACTAAAAGTTACAACCAATGAACTACATTTGGTTTGATCCCAGGCAATCGCAAGACGCAATCACATTAATTAAAAATTAATCAATCCTGCTTTTTTATATTTTTTGACCTGATCATGGTGTGATGACGTATATATAGTGTTTGCCTGTTTTTAATTTACTAACTCTCTATGTTGGTGTAACAGGTTCTCTGTCAGTTAGAAAATACACAAAATTATGACTTTTATTTATCGTTGTGCGTGAATGTGTGTTAGTAAAACTGATGCATATTAATTCCAACATTAAATATGTGTTCATGAAACCCACCTAAAACGATTTCATTCAAAGCGACAGATTTAGGTCATGCATCATTTGAGTGATCGCTATACGTGAGTGCTCGTTGATCCTATTTGTCCGGACACGTCACGGCAGTAGAACAGCATTATCTTTATCTCAAACTCTAGTCAGTTTGGGATGACCAGCTATTTGCACGGTCGGAACTCCTACTCTTTTTCTTTTTGCGTGGTGAAGGCGTGTTTATTTTTCGTTCTGATTGTTTTTACTATAAGTATGTTATTTATGCGTGATCACTTAATGTATAACATTAGATTCTCATGAAGATTATTGGAATTGTTTAGCCATGTGTCTAGATTTATGTAAATTTATAGGACAATTGTATTATTTTAGACCTATCGATATGTGGTATGATTTTTCATAGGAATCATTTGTATATTATTTTTTACCTACCGACATGTGGTATGGTCGTAGTTAGATGATTAGTACGATGTAAAGTACAATCATAAGGACACTTCATTAGATTAGAAATCTTTATGAGAATCTCTTAAAAAGAACCTATTCATTATGTGTTGATGCTAACTCTTTGTGTCACAGGTGCCATGGGATATATGTTAGTATGGTTATAAACCATATGATTCATCATATATCTATGTATAACGTCTTTGGTTGCAGGATATCATTATAAATGTAATCTCATGACAAAATATATGCGTGTCAAGCAATTGGCAATTGTCTCATATCATGCTTCATCACTTGCATGCCATAAAATGCTAATTCAAGTAGTCAAAAGTTAAAAACTTAGAAACTACAAAAATCATCTTATTTTTCATCACCTAGAGTGTTTTAAGGTTGATTATCATTAAAAAATGCAAATCTTTTTTACCTCTAAAAGAGTATGAATCACTAAGCTCAATAAACATAGATTTTTATCAAATGATTGATACGTTCTATGTGTGCGTATTTCGTGATTGATCTTGTTCAAAATATTTCCGTGTTATAAATATGTCACTAATTGAGAGCCAAGATTGTTTAAGATTCCTTCATCTAGGGATCAATAGAGACCACATAAGTGGGGGTGGTGGATGTTAGCTCAAAACATGACCTTTTCATTGCTTAACTTAACTCCCGAACCTGAAGTAATAAAGTAGATCATTGTTTAAGTCTCTAAGACTCATCTTTCCTAATTTGTTAGAAAATTAGGTGGCGATTCCAAAAGCCTGAATTCAATTAGGAGTAATTTAGGGATCACTTACACCAACAAGTGTCTCTTTTTTGTCTGTGAGACACGGATCTCGGCCCTCACATATGTGTCATTGCAAAATAAATGGGACGGAGGAAATAATGCATATCCGAAGGAAAGGAAATTAAGGAAGAGCTGGTACAGAAGAACTGAGAACTACTTCCTAGGCTAAATATGAAGATGACAGCTAAATATGACTTCTATACTGTGTTGTCGTTTGGTTGAAGTAAATCAGGCAAGTTAATGCAACTCTCATGTATCAAGATATACTTTTTTAGTTCGATGAGCAATTCAAAACAGAACAGGTCGGTTAAATTGCAAAAATCCAATACCATCAAACTTCAGGGTAAATCTCTTCCACTGTGTTCCATCAAACATTGCACGCATGTTGGTTAATATTTCTCGTTTCATGAGTAAGCATATTGGATCTACATGACTTGTGTATACAACTCCCAACGCCAACTCCATTTGCGATGCTGCTTTAAGATGGAAGGATTTCAATATAGACTTCAAAAAAAAAAAAAAAAAACGGCACATACAACACAAAAAATGGCTTTCGTAAAGATTGTATCTTAAACGAGTGATAGTTTCTAGAAATAGCTCAAAAATTCTCCTAATATGCGCAACATTTTGAATTCCACAACAAAGAATGACAGCATTTGCAATGGATTTTCTTGAAGATTCTCTATCCCTTAATATAAGGATTTTTACCCAAAAAAACCACCTGATAGATTCTCTATCATCATCCCTATACAATTCCATATCGCTTATTTCATTCCCTTTCTAGGAAACCGAAACATCTTTTACATCGAATGCATTAATATTCTAATTTGTTTATTTAGCAATTTGCGTGTTTTTTAAAATCAAATCACATTATTTACCATCTTGTATAAATATCTCAAAAAAAAAAACCTACCTATATAAGTAAACCAAAGCCTCAAACGCAACTTCGCATCCACCTTCATCTCATCGTTTCTCCCCTCATTGTTCCCTCTTTGACCACTCTCTTCCCTCTTTTCCCCCAAATCGACGTTGTTTCGATCCCAAATAACAAACCCTAACCACTCGATCCCCAAATTCTGCGACAGCGAAAATGTTTGCGGCGAGTTTTTGTGACGACGACGACGACGCCTGGTTACCGAGGTTCGGTTGCCACCCAACGGACGAGGAACTGATTCTGTATTATGTGAAACGGAAGGTGTGTAGACGGAGGATCAAGCTCAATGTAATCAGAGAAATCGATGTGGATAAGTGGGATCAAGCTTCATGTTGGTTTTCTTTACATTGTTTAGAACATTGTGTGTTTTTATGACGTAATTAAGAGCATTGAATGCAAAAAGTGTGTCGAGGCTACGGTGGTGATTGCAATATAAATAGTTTTATTTAGTGGCCCGATTACTACTACGTAGCTGTTCAAGAAGGAAGGAATGTGAAACTAAAATGAAAAGATTCAACATCAAGCACAACGGTATTCACACACATAAAATCAATAAAGTTTAGGTTTACCTTCATACATAAGGTGTTCAAATATGATTGTGAAAATAGAGATTCGAAAAGATCATGCACCGTGCATATTTTCAAAAAATATGCTTCCTCTGTTTCAAATTATATGCAATATTTTGACTTTTATAATATGGAACATGTAGTTTGAAGAGTTTTATTTCACGCATGACAATGAAACAAAATTACGCCAGCACTAACTCAAGATTGAAGTAAATAACTTAACTATCATAAGTATTCGCAATAATTTTTCAAAAAATTATGTGCCATCATCCCACGAAACGAATTAACGTTGACATCGACAAAGTGCGTATAATGAAAGTGTCGTATTTATATTGGAACGAAACGAATCAAAATTGACATAGACAAAATGCATATAATAAAAGTGTTGCATCTATATTGGAACGAAAAGAGTATTAAGGAGGTGAAAGAGTTGCAGTATCTTACATTAGGCATCGGTAGTAATGTAAAAGGGTGGATATAGATTATATTAGTTAAAATCAACCTAAAAATCTTATTGAAAGTAACAAAAATATCAAGATTAACCATAAAAGAAAAAAAAGGCGCCAATTTTTTAATAGAATAAATCCCATCACTTTTATAGACAACTAAAAAATCATGATCTATTATATATAAAAATACACAAATCCTTCGTAGGACATCAAGATATATGGACGTTAAGATATGAGACGTCATCAATCTTTCCAAATGACTAACAATCTTTTCAAATGTTAAATTTTATTTTTTAAAAAAAACTTATTAACAAAAAATATAAAGCATCCTTGCTACAAAGATCATAAACAATCATATTTTTATAATAATATAAGAAAAAGATTATAAAGAACGGGAAAAGGAGGCTATGCAGCGTTAATCAACTAGCTATCACGACCTCCTTCGATCTTAACTGTTGGATCAAAGAACAAAAAGAAAAAAAAAAATCAAGACAATTTCAAATCTACTCAATCCAACAGTTAAAAAATTGACCGTAGTAACTTGTTGGCTAACACTACATGAGCCTCCTTTTTTTGCATGAAGAATCCTATATATGAGATTTTATCCACATCTGATCATCCTCACCAAACCCGAATGCCTCGATGAAATTAGGATTGCATCGTAACAAACCTCTTTTCTCCCACGAAGCAAATCTGAACCACGATCGAAGTCGCAGGCTCGCATCGTAATCCTCCTTAGCAAGGCGTGCTTGAAACAAGCGCGCAGACCTTGCTCACAACGGGTGATTTTCTCAAATCGAGAGAGACGTGAATTCAACCACAAGGTCAAATACGCCTCCCACACCCTTAAACCGAATCCCGCTCGATCATTAAATTCATATCAAATTAAGCAGGAGACTCTATCGAATTTCATTTCACAGATTAATGGATCTTCTACCTCGTAAAAGAGTCATAATGTTTTAAAAAAAATTCGCGCAGATGTTCGCCATTCTGTACACATTCATATCAATATGGAACAATTTATCGATACTTTAAACACACAAACGTTGCTGTAAGGGATAGTTGGATAAAGACGAATTGTTCAAGTCAAGATTACTGACTATAATATGAAAAAAGCCAACCAAAGGCTACGCTGTGAGCAGAATATATAAGATTGACAAAGAAGGAAAAGAAGACACAAGAAGCATCAAAGTAAAACTGAAAGATGAAAGAACACAAGACAAAAAAAGAAGTAAATGAAAATCAAGATATCAACCTCATGTCTACAAGTTTACAATCTGACTAATACGACAACAGATGTATTCCATCGCAAGACCAAACTTACCAGCAAAGTTGAAGATGGATAAATGTTCAAAAGACAATCTCAAGAAGGAGATGAAAGGAATCACACTTAATGACACAAAAACATGTCAACCAGTACAACGTTATTTTTCAGAACTTTTAGGATACAACAATTTCATACTTATGGATTTGGTTATTTGCTTTTTTTTCCCATCGTATAGTTTGTTTTACTTAGTTACATTTATCATAAATATTCTAAATGTTTAGTTCAATTTTTTTTCAGTTGTAATATTCTATTTCTACACTTTCTTATTACTGTTTAAAAAATAAGAAAAATAAACATAAATAAGCATAACTATTAAAAATATATATAAACAATCACAAAAATCCTTATAAACTAGTGCTATTATTTAAAAGAAAAACGAAGTGTGTCGTGACATTGGTGTGTCTAATGAGAATTGAATGGTAGAGATTAAAATACCACAAACGAAAGGTTAAGATTAAAACATGACATTCTAATCTCAATTATTCATTTGGGTTATGCTTATCCTAAACATCTATTATCTATTATATATATACATATAAATACACAAAATCACTTGATGGTACGTGGTATGTGGGACGTCATTCTGGTGGGATGCAAACCATATAGGACGTCATCCATTTAAAACAAAAAAACAGAAAACATCTCCTATTATCTATTGTAATTTTTTTATATCAAAACATGTTTAAATCAAAGCAAAAATTCTTCTATTCTTTTCTGGAAAAAAAAATCTCCTGTTGATATATCATAATTTAGTTATGAGAATTTTATTTATATCAAAATAAATTTAAATCAAAACGACAAATATCCTATTCTTTAGTTCTTTTACTATGATTTACTATCATAATTTTGTTTAATCTATATTATAAGAAGGGTTTGAAGGGGCTAAAGACCCTTTACCTGATTAGGTAAAGAAATCAATGCTAACCATTGATTTAAAAAAAAAGTGATTGGATGCCCACCATTCAATTTTTACTACCTAACAAACAAAAAAGTTAGTGGAGAAAAATCAATGATTTCTTTTGTCAATTAACTAAAGAGCCTTTACTTTCTTTTTAACCTTTGTAAGAAATCACAAATGAAAAATCACAATCAAAATAAAACCTCATCATTTAACACATCAATATATATTATAAATCCACAAACTATATGTATTTTATGATATACAGTTTTCATAAAATGGCATGACATTTTCATAATTCTATTGATTTTTAAAAGATATTATAGATATTTAATTTTTTTTAGATTTAATGTTAAACTTAAAATCTATCACCCCATCGAATAACTCAATTAGTTCAATGGTCTTTTATTATCATAGCCGTTTCATCTTCTCCTCTTGCAATATATTAATAATATTTTTAATATCCTAATATTATCCCATCGAATATGTATTTCATGTCTTCCTTGATAAATAATATTTTTAATATCCTAATTAATCTATTAATTGATCAACCTAACCTAATGACTCTACTTTCAACCCTATGTATGTCACTTCATGTGCTTTATTATTTCTTTTTCGATTACTAAGAATCATTCTTAGGATTAATCGGCTTGAAAGAATTCAATAAGAAGATTAAAGTCTGAAAATCAATGAACTCATCGATTTTCATTTATTTTCCGGCTGTTTTCATTTAATTCCGATGAACTCCTCCTCAAGGCGTCCCCTGCCTCTTCGCTTCCTCGAACCCGTTCTCTTCCCCTCATCAACTTCATATTCAAATTCCGTCATCTTCCATTTTCTCGATTGCTTTGGTTTGGGTAGGCTAGGATTCGATTAAAACAGGTTGCTCGTTTGCCTCATCTTTGTTTTTCTGAGCCGATTACTACCGTCCCCCTCCTATGCCCTCAATTTCTTTGCTTTCTCGGTTCTGCGCTGTGTGGTTATTCTTTTAGGTGCATCTCGGATAGAGATGATTGTTTGGTTTTGGAGGTGTCAATTGGTGGAGCTTGTAAGGATTATCCGCTGAAGGTCATCTCCTTATATCGGGTTTTGGCATCTCAATTTGATCAAATCGATTTGCGTGTTGACCCCTCAAAGTAAATAGTTATGAATACGCCTGTCAAATCTTTAGTCTAGATGTTATTATTCACAATTGCACATGCGTATCCAGTAACCACTTCCATACATGGATTGGCAATACAGGTAGTCCGGGCATTGAAAGGGAACCTGCCAGCTAAAGAACTTGTTGACGAAGGTGCGGCGAAGGTGCCTCAAATCTTCACCGCGTTCGTCTCCGCGTCGGCTGTTGCTTCTCCGTGTTAAATCC
>JAOVYX010017290.1:0-51968 GCA_035668315.1 Drosera spatulata
AAATTATCAATAACATAGAAAAGGGGTTTCGGGCTCGTACCGAGAACCAACCGAACATGCGATCGCGTGCATGAGACATAACCTCGGAATAGGCAGTCCACAACGCCTCATAAAAGGCGATGAATGATGCAGTGACTGTCCTGACTATATCACTGTGATAAATCCTACATCATATAGTGCCAAATACACATAAGGATTTGATAAATACGTCTAGTAATCGAAGATAAAATATATATAGGAGAATCTAAAATGGAGAGATAAGGTAAATATCTTACCAGTGTGTATCTGGATGTAATGGAGAACTAGGATCGATGTCTGGCAGGCTAGCTCTACTACCACGAGAGGACGATGGCCGTGCTGATGTAGAAGCATGACGAGAGGGCTCATCTGGAGGTAACGCCGGGGCGAACTGCCCATAACCGTGCTGTACATCGGCCATGATGTCGAACTGATCATGCTGTGGCTCTTTCTCCGTCGCATCATACTCTCAAAGCTTCTGAAGATGCTCCTGTCAGAACGACGATCACGTGAACTAGTGTCGCGTCCGCTGGATCGTCCATGCGAAGCACTACGTCTACCCCTGGAATCATCGGATGACGACATCTGCGAACATATAAGGAAAAAATGTTAGTTTCTTCTCCTTCAATGGAACCGTTATGATTGCGTATGCTACACAGACATAATGCGATCACGTTAGGAAGTTCTTGTTCTTTACGTATTTATATAAAATGTTAAGAAACGATCATTCCTCCCCCTCGTCATCGTCATCTTCATCATCATTTTCAGACTCGGCTAATTGAGATATCGGGGCTAATTGAGACATCGGGGCTCCATCGTACAACGGAGACTGAGATGCATCCATCATGTCGAAGTAATGTCTCGATTCGGTTGGCGGACCGTCATTGTACAGTCTTTCATTCGCAGCCTCAGTTTCTTCATAATACACAGCCGGGAATGCATCAACCAACATATCCTCATTATTAGTAGGATGTTGAAACACACTCGACGGACCCACAACGTCCGGTTGGCACATATTTGACGGTCCACCAACTTCTGTGTGCCTCAGATTCTGTCCCCATGTTTCCCCATGATAAACCCAAACAAAATAATTCTTCGTGAAACCCTTACTGAGAAGATGAAGTCTCGGAGTGTCAACTGTTTGAAATCGTCCTTTCCTAGAACTCTTACAAGGGAATCTCAGATGTCCTGGAAAACGACCTTCGTCGTGTTGAAGAGAAACCTTAACAAACTCGTCGACTCCCTCGACAAAACGATTGCTCAAGTGGCGACCATCCAGCCGCTGATACATCCATGAACGATATAACTCCATATCGATCAAACTTCTACATTAAAACAATAGATAAAAGTCAAATAATATTAAGGTTGATCCTAAATTGAACTTGTTTGTTAGTAATATCACAATTCAGAAATCATTATGCTTAATTGATAATGTACAATCGAATTTGTTTGTTATTAATGAGCATTTCATTAGGCAAGTCACAGGCCAACACAAGATGCACACAACATAAATCTTTGTTAGGGGATCTATACATGCAAGTTTCATAACCCTAAACCATAAACCAAAAAAAATAAAATCCTAAATTCAATACCAAATCACACATCAATAACAAATCCAACGTTCCTCATCTCTACATCACACATCAACAACACCAACAACAAGAATCGCATCTAAAATAGCATTAACAACACCAACACCAAATAGCTAATTCTCAACTAATCCCCATCGCTTAATTTTTCTCGTTCGTTTAACATGTAGTTTCAGACCAAAATTAATACATATATATGTGTATTATTCTACACCTACCATGATAAATTTGACACAACATGAAATCAACCACAAGCAAAATCAATTCAGCCCAACATACAATCAACCATAATCAACCGTAATTAACAAGATAAAATCAAATAATAACGGTAAAAAAAATTACCGTTGTGAGGCAAGTGGACGGCTGGGGCCAGAGGCGGAGACCGCGTCGGGGTCGACAGCGGGGGGCAGCGGGGTCAACAGCGGCGGCAGAGACGACAGCGGGGGCAGCGGGGGACAGCGACAACGGGGCCAACGACGACAGCGGCAGGAGACGGCTGGGCGCGACGAAGACGGAGGCGACGGCACGACGAAGACGGTGAACGAAGGAGGAAATGAAGAAGAAGGTGACGACGGCTGTTGTTATATATATCATGTTTAGCGACGAAATCTGTCGCTAATTAGGTTTGTACATATATTAGCGATGGAATCCGTCGCTAAATTTGACAAAATAACTAAATTAACATTTAACGACGGAATCTGTCGCTAATTGATCTACAAACCAAATTAGCGACGGATTCCGTCGCTAAATCTGACAAAATAACTAAATTAACATTTAGCGACGCAATCTGTCGCTAATTGAGATACAAACCTAATTAACGACGGAATTCCGTCGCTAATAGTCTAGTTTTTAAATTTTCACCATTTTCTTTTTATGTTTTTTTTCATCGTTTACTTCTTTTTCACAATTAATTTCAGTTTAATTTTATAAGGACATCATTTATAATACGTGATATAGCGACAGATTTGTAACGACAGATTTCCGTCGCTAAAAAACATGATGGGATTTTTTTTCATTTTCAGCGACGGAATTCCGTCGTTAAATGTATTAAATTTAGCGAGGGTTTGACTTTCCGTCGTAAAAAAAATTTTACCTGTTATTTTTGCTACGGATCTGTTGCAAAAATACATGTTTTTGTGACGGATTTTATCCGTAGCTAAATTGTAATTTTTTTTAGTGGTCATTGTCCAGTGTCCGAGTCCAGTCCGGGAGAGTTCAGAGCACAAAAGGGTACGACATTCGTTCGAGTTTGGTATGCTCATGTTCGAAGATGATTTATATAGTCGCTGTATTTTGGGAGACAGATTATCAGCAACCGATAACATCAGAACAGGACAATACTGTTTTAAGGATAGAGGATTTTCTCGTCTCGGTTAAGTTTTTGGTCTTCTTATTTTGTTATTCTGTTTTACTTTTAATTAATCTAGACTAACCTACTAATAATAAATACATAGTTTTCTTGATCGATAGTTAAGTAATTGGTGCACCAAAAAGATAAGAAACTCATGGATACAATTGCCACATTTAGCATTAAATGAACAAATTGATCTTATAAGTTGATTGATAGCTAAAACTATATGTAACAGTCAATTTATTTAACTATATCCAAGTAAAAGTTGAATGGATAATATTTCCGAGTTACGTTTGTGGGTTTGTAGCTTATATTAGATTGATTGAAAAAACTTGTAGAAAAGGATATTCATAAGTTCATAATAAAGAAATTGTACAAGAATATTGTCATAAATTATTGAAATTTGCACGGAATCTAATTACTTCTTGAATTATGGCACGTTAGTCAAGCATTATTTAGATCAAAATGGACTTAACAAGTACTTGCCTAATTAATTAGACAGTGTGATTGACTGGTACCTTTATACTATGACTGGTACCTAGCTATGTTAATTTATACAGTGAAGAAATGGATTTGGGGGAGTTTTTTTCCCATACAAATTACTAATAAGATTATGGATATTAGGTGATGCATTGTTCTTGTTCTAGTCATTGCCACACAAGCATGGACCACATGTAATTTAACTTCAATATATGCATGTTTAAGATCATTGGATAGAACATTTTAGGTAATAACGGACACAAACTATTATTACGATTCGATAATGAAAGATTTTCGTATTACAAATTTTCTTGGAAGAATTGATTGACATAGATTCATACACGTACATTGGCTAGGATTCACAACATCAGTCGGAAACTTATTTTCTTCGGATGTTGGTGCGCGTAAGATTGAGAAGACATACTCCCTCCATCTTATACTATATACAGTATTTGTCTATTTAGATCATCCGAAAATATAAACAATATACATTATTATTTAATAACCTTCTCACATAAAAACAACAAAGCAATCGTCATCTGCTAAAATACTAGGGATTAAAAAAAATTTCCCAAAATCGAATTTTTGAATCGAACCGAAAAATCGAATTCGATGCAAAAATTCGATTTTCAGTAATTCGGTTTTTTCTTTTTCGGTTTTTACTTCAAATTCGATTTTGGTTTCGCTTTTGGATTTCAAAGAAATTTGATAATTTGGTTAACCAAATTAACTGAAATCATTATTGTTTTCTTGTTTTATTTTTCATATTCATCTTTATATCTTTTTCTATAAAAATTCAATTATTGTCTAGATAAAGCATTTATAACTTAGTATTTATTTTTTGTCTTTTGAAACTCTTTTTTAAAAATAATTTTATCATAAAAAATGCTTTTTTTAATCCTTTAGATAAAAACTGAAACCGAACCGAATTTTAGTTAAACAAAACCAAAATAATCGATATATTTTGATTTCGGTTTTCAATTTTGAAAAAAAATTGAATTAAATTCGGTTAATCGAAATCGAACAAAATTTCGATTTTTATCGAATTATCCCCCTATAAAATACAGCTCACTTTCTTCTTTCGTAATTTCTACAATACTAAACCTTATTATCATTTAAAAAATTCTTAGGTCATCAAATTTTATTAAAATTAACACATATATAAATTTATATGTCGGATTAAAGTGCGGGATTCATCAAATGATAAACAATTTACCGCGACAAAATGCTAACAACGGTATAAAAATCTGGTGTGGTGGTCCAAATGCCAATGTAGTTCAGCCACGCCGATCCGTTCCAACGGACACGGACAAGCCTCCAAAAATCATCAGCACCAACCAGACACCGTAGATCTCCCTCTTCAGGCACGCGACCACACTTGATCCACACTCACGTGATCTCTGCCAAACACCACGTGACGGTGTCAGCTTACGTGGAAGAATCACAGTACATGGTACACTCAGATGGGAAATTATCGTGTGCGGATAAAGCGGAGGTTCCGCGTGCGCTGGCAACGGTGGGATTGGGAGGGAATTGACGGTGGTGATTTGTTGTTGGGTTGTGAGATGTGGGCCCCTGTGAAGACTGACGAGGAACAGAAACAGTTTTGATGGGGCACAGATCTCGAGGAGAATAATTTGAATTTGGATTGGTTTTGTTCGCTTGGATCATGTGAGCGTTACTATTTGAGTAATTTAAAAATTAGTTGTCGAATTTTATTCGAGTGTACAATGTTGTGATGCAGAAACAGGGACTCCGTCGGTCTCATTAAAACTGAACGGGTTGGATTAACATTATAATATATGTATGTATTAAATTGTAATGATCTTTGTATCAAATAAATTATGATATATTATTAAAAATATACGTCCAACACAAATAGCAACATCTCTATATTAAGTTAATTTAAAATAATAAATTTTTAAAATATATTTATTTTATATCATATCATTTTATATTTTATAAAATTTTTCTCTCTTAATCCACTCGCTGTGCATACCTTCCACTTACAAGGATATTTATGTAAAAAAACACTAAGTCAATTCTATTCTTAATATGCGTGTTCAGTCAATAAATAATAATTTATCTGGGACGGAAATGTGTATGAAAGAGATATTTATCTTTGTGAGTGTGTGACAGAGAGGGGTGAAAAAAAAGAAAAAATAATGATTGATTATATTGATGTGATATAGAATAGGGATATTTTGATAATTTTATATTAAAAAAATTTCCAAATAAGAAAGTGTTAGTATAATTTTGGTGGAACATCCCAAAAATAATGCAATTTTAATGATACGAAGGAAATACTATCTCTGTCCTACAAAATACGCAACACATTTGTCACATGCTTCTTTCGGTCAAATTTAATTGTAGCACTTTGATTATGCATACTTGTCTATGCGAAGTTTGATTCAGCGTTGTGGGACGATCAAACATCATTTTTAAAAAAATTTATCGTGAAACACTAATCATAATTTAAGTTATATATTTCAATCTGACGTCGACGGCGTAATTTTCTTACGTCATTAGAACGAAAAACGTATTTTCTCAAAATACGTGCTGAATAGTAAAAAAAGTCACATGTTATAATTAAATTGGGATGAAGGGAGTAAATCATAGAATTGATTGCGCTACAGATGATCCAAGAAATGATCAAGTAATACTTTTTTAAAATTTATCGTGAAATATAAAAAAAGATGGTTTAAGTTACGTATTATAATCATTATCCGAAATAACTTTCATACCGTATCATTTAATAGTTAAAAATAGCACATCAATATATACATAATAAATAATTTAATTACTATTAGTGTTATATGTTTTGGGGGACGGAGGGAGTAACTTGTTGTTCGTGTTATAGTTTAATTGGAAAACTATAAGAGATTTTATTAAGAATTTGATTTTATCGAAAAATTCGAACTGATGACAAAATATAATACCCCAAAAATCTCGTGATAAATTATTATATCAAATAATAAAAAAATAATCTATTTCAAAAATTCGTTTATACAACGGGGTTATAAAATAATCTGTTTCAAAAATAATCTATTTCAAAAATAATTTATGTAATTTATACAACGGAGTTATAAAATTCGTTTATTTCAAAAATCATGACAAAATATGGTAAGGATCCAATAAAAATTACATAAAATTTTCACGATAATTAACGAAAATAGTAAATAATCGTACGTTATAATTTATTTTGTGTGGTTAAAAGACTTATTTGATGATATAATAAGAAAAAAATACAAAGTATGAATGAAATGCAATCTTAATACGCAAATACGAAAAAAATATAGACTTAATACGAAAATGACCTAAACCTAATTTTGACATTTATTTTCATTTATATTCCACTTAGATTAAAATAATTTTCCATTAAAACCCCACTAACTCTTCACTTAAATTATTTTAATTATTTTAATTTTTTATATATACAAGTCATTTCCTTCCTCCAAATCTTTTGCGAAAACAAAATTAAACATCATTATCATATCAGATTATAGTTAGATATGTGAAGAGAGGAAGGAGACTTTTAAGGATAAGAGAAGAAGTTCGGTGGAAAGACGAATACGTCAAGAATCCTTTATCACCATTAAGCGAAGGTAATCCGTTTGGTTAGAAATTTTATGGAAAATTATATACTCGTTGATAAAATCTTGGTATTAATGTATGTATTACTTCCATATGTCTAATTTCTAAAAAGGTTAATAAATCATGATTCGGAGTTGAGAATCTTAAGTTATAAATCAAAATATGCGGATATATCAATCTGTAAAAAATTGCTTACAGAGATGAATTTATGATTTCGTATGAAATTATATAGTAAGACTTATGAGACAAACCTTACATCACTGGAAAAATATGAAAGTTTAGTTTTCAGAACAGTTTGCAAATAATTATTTGGAGTTGTATATAAAGAGTTATCAGCAAATTAATGAAATAAGGTCAAACTATTTGAATTAGCAAAAAATATAAACTTGAACTAATTAACTGCTATTATCGGTAGGGTTTTATGATGGAAACTTTAATTCAATAGAAAGATTATGAAGTCTAGTTTATGTACAATTTTACGAAATGATTTTTGGAGTGGTATAAGAGAAATTATAGATTTAAACGTGTCGAAGTGTCATGTTGGACAGAATCTAAAAATGAACCGTTTTAATCCCGAAACAACTCCAAATGTTCACAAACAGCTCCAATGATGATAAATACATAAAATCATCATCATGAACTATCAAAATAAGTATCAAAAATTTTCTCAAAGCTTGGCATCACCACATAACATTGCTATGACGGTTTTTCAAGAAGTACGAATAAATATACTTAATTTCATAACGTGAACAATCATTCACACAGGTGTGTCTTAATATGCATATTCTATTATATTATAGGAGTTGAAGACGCTGCTCGTCGTCACTTAAGGACGAGATTGAATGTGTGCATGTCAAAAACTGTGATAAAAGATAACGTTTAGATTTATTGTGTGTGACGATGCATGTTATTATACCATGAGTATAATAAAATTCATTGGAATCTTCGGACTTAGTCAGTAAATGTATCTGACGTAAAATACTGTCTACAACTACTGTATGCTATGTGTTAAATACTGAGTGCTGTGGAGTGTTTTTTACATGGTGTATGTTATGTCTTATTTGTTGGTATAATAAGGATGAATGTATGAAAAGAGTTTAAATCTATAAATTGGTGAGATAACAACGTGATATAAAACACAAAGAGCATTGTGTCTGTCACATGTGTTATACAGTGACTTGGTGGTAACATTTTTTCATCGACCTTTTGATATAAGGGTATCTCATTGGAGGAGACCCTGGGCTCCGGTTTGGCTGATCCCCTTTCACGGATGTCCTTTTTGTTAAAGGTGAATAACGCTTATCTATGAAATTGAATACATCTCACCAAGAGCACAATTATAACATTGAGGGTATTTATTGTCTGTCGTCTTGAGTGAACTGTTGAGTGCAGCAGTGCGTAAGACTTGGACTGGGGACCTGTCGTGTCACAGTGTCATTGTCTCAATTTGTTTGATACAGAGATCTTGACTGTCATCGCCATAAAGGGTATGACGGTAGTAAATGACGTCGATAATGTCTGGAGTGTCGATGAACTCATGGTTTCGAGCGTTGTTACATGATGTTAAGTGTGTTTATGTGATTATGGTGAATCATTGGTATGTTTGTGATGATAATTGTGAATGTCAGATTAACATGATAATTTCAGAGTGTTGGAACAAAAGACGCAAGTGGTCATTTCTTTTTCTTTTATTATCTTATTCTCTCGTATAACCCCTAGTAAGGGGCCAACACGTTATTGATCACCTATAACTCACGGTTATTATTTTTATGTGTCTTTCATCTTCTTTTTGTTATAGCAGCAAGATTTGGAGAGAAATGTGATCTAAGTTTTGATGCTAGATGTAAATTTCGCAACGAAGGTGATATTCTGAGTAATGATTGAGTACATCAAAAATTTTTAAACTAATGATGTATTAGTGAATTTAGCTTAGTTCTTATGGCTAAATCAGGATGTTTAATTTTTGTCTAGTTGGAGCATTGGGTCCAACGGTAGTGACGTCATATGTATCATTAATAAGTAATAAAAAGTCGAGACGTTACACAAAAAATTCAATGAAATATATCTAACAAATTTCACTTTGTATACGGGGTGTGATATGAACTAAGAGAATGACAAATCAACAATAGAAGCTAACGTAATATCTACTGGTAAGTGATAACCATGATATGCCATCAAAGCAGTACAAAAATTAGTTCTTTAATTATGAGTTTTTGTTAAGAATACGATCCATATTAAAATTTAATAGTTCAAAATAATAACAAATCTTAGAATATTTTTTCTATTATCAATTAATTTTAAGATAATATGATATCAGAGTTCAAAAGGTTCAACAGCTCAACACTCCGGACCATCCCAAATATACATCCAGTCCAAAAAAAACATTTGTACGAAAGGACCTATTGGAAATATAACCCATATTAAAATTTAAAAACTCAAAATAAACATACATAGATCCTGATCTATTTCTCTGAAACCTCAAAGATTTAGAGTAATATTTTCTGGCTGAAAAGATACGAATAACAGTGGAATATCTGGCCTCTTGATATTTGGATTAGAAGACTTGCATCTTAATAAAGTCGGGGTTGGTGTATAATCCTAGCTAGTAGCATTGGCATTGGACCAAGCTGTGATGACTAATTAGGCAGGCAAAATGTAAGAAAGATATTTCACTTGACCTTTTAGCTAATCAATTTTAATGACCAATGATCAACCTTATAAATCCTACTTGAACAATTCGTCAAATGGCAACACTCGCCAGCGACCACCTTAATCATTGTACTCTTATGAAAACATCTATTGAGAAATCATTTAATTAAACATTGAACAACTATTGAATAACCATAAGGAGCAAAAGCTTTGTTTATGACGCAGTTCATGATTAATTAGTCAAAACAATAGGTATCATCGCAATGACAAATATGGTCAAGTTTTACACTAGATGAGCAATTTGTATTTTGTTGATGAATCGATCTCAAAGGATTCCACCTCGCGATACCTTAGCATAAGCAACACTAGGCATGCACCGGATATAAGATTTGAACTCGCGACATAATAACAAGAGAACCTTAAATTGAAGTTTATGTCAATATCCACAATATATAAAGCCATATCATGTGAACCGAAAAGATCCGTAAAATTAATAATGCCAAGTAGGTGAAATATTGAGTTAGGTTAGGCGAGGTTGAGGACATACTACAATCATATGTGTGATAATTGGTCGGTTTCGTACATCAACTAATTATTAATGGCACATCATGGAACACTTCATTTGTACGGCCATGAACATGTTAAACGCATGTCCCACAAGCATGTACAACCTTAGATCATCTGTAACTACCACCCGCAATGATAGATATGTGTTTTTTTTTCCTAGATTAGTTAAAAACATTTAGTACTCCATTCCTTTTATACTTCATCCGTTCCAAATTAATTATAATATATATATATATATATTATATTTATACGCATGAATATATGTCTTGTTTTCATATTAAATCACGTCTGATCGTCCCGCAACATGTATTAGGTTGTAGTACGTAACTTACATAACTATTTATGTTTCAAGATAAATTTATAAAAAACAACGTTTGAACGTCATTGTACGCGTGTCAAACTTTACATCGACATGCGTGCAAAGTTAAAACGTTTCAATTAAAACGGAACGGAGGAAATAATATGAACAACACTTGTTTATTTGGGTCGTTCCAAAATATATACAACATATTATATTTAATAAAATTTTCACATAAACAAATACTAAAATAATCATCATATGTTATAGTACATTCACTATCTCATCTCACGATTGTTACAGTAAACCTCACTATCATAAAAAAAAATATTCTTTTTCATCAAAGTTTATACATACATAAATTCATATATCAGATTAAAATATTATTTATATTTTAAACGAAGGGAGTAAAATATTTGGCTTTTATCTAGTGAAAACTGTCACAAGAAGTTCAAACAGAAGGCAAAAGAGTAGACATCAAATATTTAATTGCAAAGTACTAACATAAACCACTTGCTTTGTGCTAATTGTGGTCTGTTTGTGATTATATAATTTGGAGTACAGGTAAAAGATCGAGGAATATGTCTCATCCAAACATAATGTTTGTAAGTTTTTCATTATAAAGATATATATATGGATATTTTTTCTCTCGTCTTCCCTTCATTTCAATTTTATCAAGATAAAACTCAAAAATAGACTCTCGAACATACAACTAATTATGGTCCGATTAACCCTGACTTCAAAAGGTAGAATATGAATAGTAATTCCAACAAACTTCGTTAACCTTCAAGTCAAGGGTGTTGAAAAAACGATATTAAATATACTCTTAAATCTATTTTGAATTCATAATAAAATATTGTTATTGTATTCTCATAAAAGATGTCTAACTTATCATCAAGAATTTTAAAAACAAAACAATTTTAAACAAATTCCAAAATTATATATGTTTATCAACATATAACTTATACATTGGTAGCAACAGACTTCTTTTCCCCTTTATATACTACTCCTTCCGTCCCACAATACTTATAATCATTTGACTCGACATGAGATTTATGTGTGTATTAAATTGTTATAAAATTTAATGAAGAAAGAATATTTTTTAACGGTAATGGGAATGTTGTGAAAAAAGATAGTGGGTATAACATAAAAAAATATAATTGATGTGATTTTTCTATATTAAATATTAATTAAAAAATATAAAAAATAAATTGTAATAGATCAATAAAACTGTTATATTATATTATGGAAATAAAAGAGTAGTATTATTTATCACCAGTAACAAGGAATACGAAAAATTGGGCCGAAAGTCTAATGAAACATGGGCCACAACCCAGTTCGCCTTTCACTTCCCCCGCCAAGTTCTCCGGCCACCTCTCTCCAGTTCCTTCCCCCACACGATTCCCCGCCACCGCCACTTAGGGTTCGGCCACCACCACCACTCATCGCCACCAATTCTCCTTCATCTCAAACCACAATGTCGAGCATCATCGACGAGCTCGACCGAATCAAAACGCTAAAAATCGACCGCTTACTCGTCGCTGTTGCTTCTAATAGAGCGGATGAATGCTGATGAGGCGTTTATGGAATCGATTGTTGCGGAGTCGAGGATTCTGATTGGGGTGATCGCGGTGGATGTGGGGGACGAGGATGAAGAATTGTGGGTATTATTAGGGTTTTGTGTGGAAATGTAAGTGTTAGAGAATAGTTACCCATATCGGCGCAAAAATATTGGAAGTGCACGTATAGATCGTCGGTCATTTCATTCATTGTTTATTGGGTCTAAGTTGGAATCCTAGAGGTTTATGTGATACCTGGGCTTATTAGGGCCACTATACTAATTGTCAATTGGTTTTGAGTTCGAACCCAGAGGTTTAATAGAATCCGACTACTGATGATTGTATTAATTTTATATGCCTCATTTTTTTTCTGTGTGTGTGATTGATGGTGTTTTTGTTGGTTGGTTGATCAGTTCTGTGCAGGCTTTGAAGTGTTTGGGGTTCATGATCTATCATCCTCCCCTCGTTGCAACGATAACAAGTATGTGGTGAACTCGGTTCTTTTCACTTGTCCATTGACTTGTTATGTTTTCAGTGTAGAAAGAAAAAAAATATATCATTTGGATCTTTAATTACAATTTTGAGTTTTCAATAGAGTTGGTTTCTAGTTTTAATTACAATTTTGGCTTCACTTGTTGACAACTAGTGGCTCTCATTGATTCCTCACATGATTCTGGATCAGGTGATGGTTCGAGACCTGAAATCGACGTTGCTTCCTGTTCTAATGGAACTTTTGAAGAAGGGCAGGAAGGTGAGGCCCTGCATGCTTGGGGATGGTTCATTCGCTTGGTAGGCTCATTGACCCTGAAAAACAAGAATTTGGTAAATGAAATGCTGAAAGTTCCTCAGCAAACTTTTGCTGATCAAGATTCACAGGTTCAGATTGCTTCCCTGGTACGTCTCCAAACTTCTCGCCATATCATTCATTTGTTCTTTTCAGTGTACTGCTGAACTTGTTAAAAAGCCTATAATGTTGCCCGTCTTATGCAACAACTTTGAAGTTTATATGCAATCTTTGCCTTAATGTTCGTGGATGACAAGGAAAACTAATTGCCAAGTTACGTGTAACGAAGATGCAAAACATAGTTGTTCTTAATGAGCCTATAAAAATCTTACACTAGTATTGATGGTTCATTCCCTACTCTGAACTGCCTTTGGTTCCTCTTCACAGATTGCATGGGAAGGCCTCACAGATGCTCTCATTTACATTCCATCAGCAATATCTGATGTTACAAATCCCCAGATATCTAGAGCTCAAAAGGACAGAATAGTATCAGCAACTTCATCCCAATTCAATGGCAGTGAAGTCGAGAGACGTGCATTTCTGAAAAGCCTAAAACTCATTATGACACCACTTACAGGAATCATGTCCAGTAAATGTGATATAGCTGTTCAGTCATCATGCTTCAACACATGGTGCTACCTGCTACAAACTTTGGCCAGCTTTGTGAATGATCCTGATGTGGTAATCCAAGTTTTGGAGCCTATCCTTACTGCTGTTTTTCGGGGAGGGCCTGAAAGTAGGAACATTTGGTTTTGGCATTTCTGTGTTTCTATGCTTGATGATTTTATTGAAGCGAGAAATGAAAACATCAACGGCGAATCCAGTGGTCCGACTTTCTCGAATCTGTTATCTGAAAAAACTGCTGTTAAACCACAGATGTCTGAGGGAACATTGCAGAACCATTATTCAATCAAGTGGTTGCCTTGGGATTGCTGTCATCTGGAGTTCGTCTTGAGGATTATTGATATCATTATAACTGGAGTGATGACAGCTAGTGTCCCGGTGGAGAGCAAAGTAATGGCTTGCGCCACCACAGCGAGAACATTCCGGTCTTTTTTGAAGGGAGCTCAGAATAGATTCAAGAAGTGTTCAAGTGGCCATGATGCCATTACTGAATCTTTGAGATTGATTCTGATGACTGCCAAGAAGATTTGTGAAGATGCTTCATCCAAGAACGACTGTGATGATGAGCTAGTAGTAACTTGCCTCCGGCTTTTGTAGTCTGTCGCTGAGGAGCTACACCCCTCTATACTTGATTCCCCCCTTTACATGGTTCCCTTGGACTTTAAGGTTGTCACTGGCACGCAACTCCGCTCGCCAAAGATGCTTGTTGTCAGCTCTATTGGTTTCACGGATAAGGTTAAACCAGCAGTTTACTTGACTGTTTTGTATGCGACTGTTGTGGTCCAATCAACAAGGGCAACAAGAATCAAGATCATCCTAGGGGAGCTTTCTGCTTACTTGAAGATTGCACTCTCTTCATAAGATACAGTGGAAATTATTCACGCAATTATTGGTATCTTATTTGATCATCGCAGCAACAGTACCTGTTGGAGAGTTTGGATTGCAACTATGCAGGGTGTGCAAGAGTATCTCAACCATTCAAATGAGTTTATGCCATTGAAACGGGTCAGATGCAGTATCGCTTGCACTAATCCACCTTGTAGCTTATCCCCTTGTGTTCTGTTCCGAGAGAATTTGAGTCACGGTGAAGGATTCTGAGTGCTCCCAAGCATTGTCATCTTCAACATCTGAACCTGAGATACAACAAGTCGTGGAAATTTGGAAGTCACTGTACAGTTTCATCAATTCTCTCCACCAGATAGTGTCCTCTCAGCCGAATGGATTTGCTGAAGATTTATCTTCATCATTAAACGAGTTTCTTGGTAATCCTAATGGGCATGCTTCAGAGTTTCACTCAGATAAGAGTGTTCATGAAGCAGGCTTCCTCCCTCTGTGCTGAAGTTGCTGAATGTATCTTGGAGAACCTACAGATTGTCAAGGCAGCTCCTGAAAGAAGTGATTCTGACTGTAGGCGATCAAGTGGCATTGACAATTGTGTGGCGTATACTGCCAGGGCCTGTGCTATTCACGTGTTGAATTTTATTTGTTCATCTGGCATTCCTTAAAAATCGGCAACTGGTGCATAATGGTAACAATTCTTGATGCAGCATTGTGAAGCTCTCCCAGACAAAGCATGATGAAGAAACACCTGAAGCGGATTCTTCGTTCTTGAGGTCAAGCTCATCTGATTCGACATTGCAGACCTGTTTCCTAGTTCTCACTTACTTCAATCTACACACTTTTGTTTTCTTTGAATGCTTTTAGCTCACATTTGAATCGATTCCAGGTTACAATCTGCAATGACAAGATTGATTGCTAAGCTTCATTTGAAGGAAGATATTGTCTCCTTTTTCAAGGTTTGGGACTGACGTTCATATTGTCTAATTCTTTGCTCGCATTTTTCCTTGTCCTTGTTTCCATTAACACGAACAACCATTTGATGCACCCAGTCCTGAAGAAAATACCTGTTTTATTATGTAGGTGATGTACAGTCCATTGCCGCTATGGCTTTTGGATCCAAGAATGAACCGATGCACTCATCCAGAGTCCCTGTGGACTGAAACACTTAGATCTCTGCAACGAAGTCAGCCTCCGATCACCTTCAACTCCTCCTTCCTCGAACTCATAGCACCTCTCCTTGAGAAAACACTCAACCACACCATGCCTTCCATTTCTCTGCCCACCATTGCCTTCTGGAAATCCTTGTACGGGAACCAAACTGACATAGACATCCCTCCTTGTCTGCTTCCAGTCCTCGGCAAGCTATCACGACAACAACAGATCAATCTCAACTAGACAAGATCACCTCTGCTGAAGAAACAGGATCCTCGAATAGAATCGAGGAATGACAACTTATGGTCAAGGTGACAACAAAGCTGAACTCAAGCTCAAATCGAGTGCAGTTATTACAGGATGCCGTGAGAGGGGCGGAAAAGCTTCCATGCCAAAAGAGGAGGATGCTGGACCTCACGGAGCATCATAAGGAAGTGAGAAGAGCGCAGCAAGGGAGGGAGCGGAATTGTGGTGGACACGGCCCTAGCATCCGCACTTATACCGGCGCGGACTGTTCGCAATGGAACGATGACTCTCAAGAAAGCCAGGATATTCGGAATCCAGAATTGATTCTGGATTTGCTTCGCAGAGCTGGTCGACCATGAAGATTATTCCATTGTATACTGATGATATATGCTGGCACGCACAACCTTGAAATGTTGTTCTCATTGAGGTCCTATTTTTAATAGGCAGAGATTTCGCTTCTATATTATTATGTTGGCAATACATAGTGTATATTCTTGACCATCGACAAAGCTCTTGCAGTTCTATTCACGTGCATGATTGCCATACGAAAGAAACGAAGGAAATGCGACTGTCAAAGAGTTAACTATTTGGTGATCCGACTGTCCACTTCCGACTGTCCAAGTGGAATTCCAGATCCTCATATTTTCAATACAACAGAAAAACAATATCTCGGTTTTACATCAGAAAGTTGTAACAAGTACATTGTAGATGACTCTGCCCTCCGGAACTCAAGATTTGGTGACAAACAAAGGGAAAAGACGAGATCACTGGACCAGCAATCTTTGCTAACTATCAAAACACTCTGTGAGCACAACTGCAGCTACATGTGGTTATCCTATACAGACGAGCGCAAGGGAGAAGATTCAGGATCAGGTTTGATATTGCGAGCTACCTGGAGAAGGTGTTCAATGTTGACCTCAGGGTAATGCTGTAGGAGGTGAAGATTGGCAGCAAAGTCGCCGCTCATTAGCCTGCTCTTCACACATAACAGCATTGCGCAACAGATCCGCAATAACATATCCTGTGCAGTTTCACGAGTATTAAAGCAAGAAAACATTGTGCGGGATCAATGCGGAAGGAAACACCATGAGAAAAAGACTAGTGTTGTTAATTAGTACAAAGTGAGCAAGAGAAGAACCTGGATCCCTGACTGGTGACTCAAAAGAGAGTCCCATAGCCTCAAGATGATTTTGAACTCGAATTCCTGAGTCAACAGCAATGTGATCCACCTAAACGCATAAAACTGCGGATTGACCTGCTCAATACACAACACACGTACGGCCACAAGCGAGCACTTAGAAAAGATTTTGCAGTCGGTAGCATCAAGTTAATGCAAAAAATGAAAAGAGGTTCCCCTCGTGATAGTTCCTCTTCAACAAGGAGAAGGAAAAAGTAATTGAGATTTATCAGCATTGCTGATTTACCTTGCTTGTAAACTCCAGATGACCCCATAGCGCCTCATCATTGGCTTTCAGCAACCCTTTGAGCTTTGCTAGCGTAGAATGGATTCCAACAGAACTATTATCCAACTGTTGGCAAAAGTGATCCACTGAATCACTTAGCAGCCGAACAAAGCAACCAAAACTATCAGCTTCTGCATTGGCCTACACAATAAGCAAACATATTGAATCTCATGTGTTTTGATGATAACAAATAGGTATACACTAATATTGTTTTGAGTTTTTATGTGTGTAAAAACTTGAAGGAACACACGAAGATTTTTATCAAGCATGGATGGATCTGAATGTTTTTGTGTTGTGCAAAAGCTCTATTTTTCTCCGCCATTTTCTCAGTCTCTTTCTTTTTGTCAATGGCACCGCCACGCCCTTTGGAAGCATCCACTAATTCGGAACTTAATTTGAAAGCCATATTTTCACCCTTACGTTTTCTGAAGATCATGAAGTGAAACTTGATTGAAGATTGAAATACCGAATTCAAGTGAAATACCTCAAGAATCAAGAAACAACAACTCATGAAGAACACAAGATCTAATTGATGCAAATGGGAGATCTACAGTCTAGATACTTGTATAAGGATAATAAGGTACGACATCTTATCCTACACTTGAATTATTGAGCATTTACGGTCAAATAAAAACATGAGTTTTAAAGAGCCATCTCTTGGGTCAGTAACCGTTTTCCATTTTGAAATCCTGATTTTTCAAATCTATTATCTCTAAAAGATATTTTCTGTTATTATCCGCATATATTTTGAAAGAAAAATATCTTGTTCAGAATAGTGAGTAGTGGACTGTTTTAGGAAATTCTTTTTAACGAGATAATCTAGAAATATTCCTAAAACTAAGGAGACAAATAAAAATCTGTTTTTGACTTATTTTCTCATGTCTTCCACGATATCCACGATCATCCATGTTTCCCTAACTTTTAGCGTCAAAGAAAATTATTTAACGAATGCTAGAAACGTTTTGAAAACTCACCAAATCACACAGATCTTGAGAAGAGTAAAAGTTGATTATTTTCAAACAAGTGTTTTCAACTTTTGTTTTGGTGAATTGAAAAAGGTTAGAATTCTGATTTAGCAATGGAGCTGTGATCGATTGTTGACCGAGACCAAGAGTCTGTAAAGGTCATAAGTCAAGCTACTAGGGGGTAGTTTGCAAAGGAGGTTGTCTAGTCTTAGGTTAGATATAGATAATCGTTTGTAGTGTCCTATGATAGAGAAGCTACTGATGAAGTTTCGTATTTTGGTTAACTGTGAGCAAGAAAGCAAAGGGTGTATTTGTAAAGTGGTTTACATAGTGATATTGCTGTACGTGAAGAGTGGATGTAACTCCCTGTTCAAACTGGGGACGAACCACTATAAATCTGATGTTTACATTTCCAGCATTGCTTTGTTTTTCATTGATCACTTACAAATTTGTAGGAAAATCGAAACTGAAAGTATAAGAGCCATCTCTTCATAAGAACCGACTCTCATCTACGAATTGGTTCTTAATGAAACATCAGGTTATGGTATATCACTTTATAAAGTTTCGAAAAAAATTAAATACTCAATTCATCCCCATCCCCCTCTTGAGTATTTCTTGTGATTGGGATTTAATGTTAAGCAATTTCATTGCCGTTATAGCATCATGAAGCTGCTCATCAAGAAAAAATTAAAAATGAAGCTGCTCATCAGTAGCAATACATGTACCAGACAACACAATACTTGGAGATCCTTACCGCATTTCCCTCCTCTGTATCAAGGCTAAATACGTAGTATAGCGGTGCCAAGACCTCATTCATCCCTTGCACGTAACGTGTGGTAGGATTCAGCTTCGCAAAGATGAGAAGAATATTTCTCATTGCCTCCTGAAACGAAATGACATCAGAATGCTGCTAGAAGAGATGCATTTTATGTGTACGCCTTCTTCTGAAGTGTTTCGCAAGGTACAGTCCTTGCCAATATAACATTGCCATTGTTTCTCACAAAAATAAAAAAAATAAAAAATTGAATCCCCATTCTTTCGTCGATCAATGCGTTGTTGATGGTTTTAAGTCCAAAGGGGCATCTTGTGAAGAGACGTGTCAAAATACAAATATATTTGCTGATGCTGAGCATTCAATTACAAGTACGATTTGTTTAGTTTCCAAGATAGTTGGGATGCAATGCAGCTTACCCTGTGTTTCTTGCCCATTGGTGAGTCCAAAGAAAAGAATTTCATCTCTGGATGAGTACGTTGTAGATCACGATCAATCTGCTCTGCGATCTCTGTATACTATAAATCAATGAGCCTACTGTGGTAAACATCAAATGAAGGGAAACAACAAATTAGAACTAGGTGCTGAGAAGGAGAAGATTGTACCTCAAAGAATCTATGCCAGGGGCTGGCTTCACCAAGGCTAAGAGGATGATCCTCGATTGATACATCGTGTCGTGCTAACGGTCCAGAACTGTCAACATCAACAACTTCGCACGAAAAACAATCTTGTTCCTTCCTCCTAGCGATTTCGGACTGTCTAGATAATGCTACAAGTCACTTCACAGCAGGGCAACAATGCACCACCTACTATTTCCTAATATTTCAGCAATGTAAACCCTTGCCGATGTGTGATATAAGAAGAAAAGCTTACAGGACTTAGCAAAAGCTCCTCTCTAAGCTCAGCATATTTGAACCGATTTTCAGATAGCACTTTCTCCCACAAAGCTCGAGATGTAGGCAAATAACCCAAGAGCAGCTGCAGATCAAGAAATAAAAATTGGATCTCTCATTTCAATGAATCATTGGGTCTCAAATGTAGCATGAAGTTGGTTTACATCACCACTCAAGAAACAAGTTTATTTCATAAAGATCAACTAAATATGGTAGATGATATAATTAGCACGTTGGTACTAACAATTAAGGGATGAGAGACAAATTCAGCAAGCTTTTTCCCTGTGGCGATACAAGTATTGATGAGTGAATCTTTCTTATGTGTAAAATTTTCTAAACATGATCATCACTGTTCCTAACATGGTTTTGCAAGATCTCTCATAGTTCTCTTTTCATACTATAGGCTAAAAAGAGGAAGTAGGCTAAGCACAGCCAAGTGCCAACTGAAGCAAAAAACCAGGACCTCGACTGCAGCCGCAAACTTCATCCTATACCATTCACATGCCTTGATTTCACGTTTTTGGCTGTCGACTGACTCCACTAACAACTTAGCAAATTAGCAAGATCTTACCAGCGAAATAATTGGAGGAAACAACTAGATATTATGACTAGACCAAAATTGTCACAGACGCCCACACCCTAATCCAAGAAAGAGATTCACATTGGGTTTTCTGTGTCGATCAGATACATCTTCCTCTTTTGCATGTGATCCGATCACTACATTCTACCGCCAAAGTACAGAGTGCCATTCAACATATCAATTTGAAAGACATATACTTATCGCTTGGCAACTCAATGCACAAGGATAATAGATCATTTCAAACCTAATCAACCTCACACATGGTGCAAAAACAGATTCTGTTAACAAAACGCATATAACACATTCCAACTTCTAGTATCATAAAAGCATATCAAGACTGTTAACTCAAAGTCTGAAACCTTCCAAGTGGTTGATCGCAAGCTTCCTCCATCCGGTATCCCCGTGCATGCGATCCTTTGCAACTTCTCCAAGTTTATCTCTTCCTGTGATAACTGCACATACCCAAAACTCATCTCAAACTCATCATCATATCAAATCACAAATCACAAATTCCAAAACACAAAACCCAAATCTCACACACACAGAAACGAACACAAACCCATCTAAACCCCTAAACCAAAAACCCTAATCCACATCCCACACCACACAAAACCCAAAAAAACCCAAATCAAACATCAAAATCACATCAAACCCAATTCTACCTCATACTCAAGATCAGATCTTTTCTCATCGAACTCAACGCCATGTTTGAAATTTACTCTCAACCCATCTAAACCCCTAATCCACATCCCAAATCACAGAAACCCCAAAACATCAAGCCCAAAGAGACCCAAATCTGACCTCATACTCAAGATCAGATCTTTTCTCATCAAACTCCCCACCAAGCCTCAGCCCCGCCCCAACCCCACTCTCCCTTTCCACCTTTCCACCTAATCTCACCCCAAATTCTTCATCCACCGCCACACTCTCAACCCCAACATGCTGCAATGTCTCCAGCTCTTCCCCTCCCCCGCCGCCGCGCTCATACCCATCTTCTTCCTTCCCATCCAATCCCTTCACAAGCACTCCGATCTTGTCAGGGAACTTGATCTTGCCCTTTAGCATGGTGATAATTTTGGGTTTGACCGAGTCAGCACCGAGTTGACTCGAACGAGTTCATGGGGGGATTTGAAGGGGAAATGGAGAGGAGAAGACGGGGTGAAATGGGTTGTTGGGTCGAGTTGACTCGGGCGAGTCAGGGGTGGGGACTCGGTGATGACTCGGGCGAGTCGATGACTCGGTTTGTGTGGAGGGAAGAACGGTGGTTGAGGGATGGTTTGAATGGTAGGGATGATGGAATTGGGCTGGGCTGGGATTGTTGGACTGGGCTTGGTGGAGGCACTGTATGGCCCAGACCAATGAGGGAGCATTGGGCCCAGTGGGTATTGTCTTGTCTTTGCTAAACGGGCCATTGAGCCGGAGAAAATCATTAGTTCGACAGATTTTCAGATGTAGATCTCTGTTTCTAGATCAAAGTTAAGAAGCACCAATAAAAGGTGAAAGCATTTGCAAGGGGCTTCTTTTATCTCCATCCTCATCCTCAAGTTTAAAGATTTTGCCCAAAAAAACCCATCTAATGGTTTCTTATCTCTATTTATATCTTTGTACAATTCTCTATCTATTTTTTCCTTCTTCATTTTACGGAAATGAAGTTACTCGGTCCCCATCACAAATGAAACCAAATGAAAAGACCACTATCAGCGGAAAAATAGAGAGATCACTTGTTTCTTCTCCCCTATTTCTCTCTCTTCTTCTCGGAGACAAAAATAATCTAGTTTTCTCTTTCATGAGCGAGATCAGAAAAAAACTTCATAGTCGTGCGGCCATGGCATTCCAAGGTTTCTCTTACAAGAAACTCACATCCAATAACTTTCAATTTTCTTCTTTTTTAGTTTTCAAGGCTTGATAATGGTTCTTCGAAATTGTTGAAATACTTTTTGTGGTATGAGATGATTTTTAGGATTTCAATCGAAAATTGATTTCTATTAGTTTCATTTTTTTGGCTTTCTCGTATCTACCAAATTACAATTTGTTCTTCTCAAATTATGATATCCTCATGATGATTTCTAGGCAATTGGTTGATGATTGTTGTTCTTGTTTCGACATATCCTGTGTACAATTACTTATCTAAATTTCATATTTGGATTAAGATTCTACCAAAGATATCAAATTTGACTACCTCTCTTTAAATGGAATTTGGTCATTTGTGTGGGCACAAAGAAGTTGACATCAAATTAGGTATATAGTCTCCTGGACAAAATTCCTCTTAAATTTTTTTTTTAGGCATTTCAGAGCTTTTTTTTTGGGCATTGAAATAACATATTTTTCAAGGATAAATCACAAAAACCATACTACAAGATTAGCTTTTGTTAATAATAAAGGATATAATTAAATCATATTTTTTGTTAGTATTTTTACTGACATAATTTTTAATACAAATATTAATATTTTAAAAATAATTTCAAATAGAATTTATATATATATTTCATGTGAAAAATTATTTTATAGATAATTTAGAAAATTATAATAGAGATGTTGACGAGGGATTAAGTTGAAAATTGAATCCCTATAATAAAAAAATTATATTGTAACCTTTCTTTTTTAAAATAAGGATAAAAACTGTTATAAATCGTTTAACAAAGCTCACTCAACACTGAGCATTCCCAACTAGATTCCCCACCCCACACTTCATCCTCACATTCAAGGATTTTTATCAAGAATGACCACCCAATGATTTCCTTATATTTATCCTCAAACTACTCTTTATCGTTCTCCTGGTTCTTTACAACCGTGGAACAAAAAAGACGTTCTCCATCACAAAAGAGCGACGTGTCATCCTTTCTTGTACTCAATTTTTTCATCTGCATTTCATCTCCACTTCCAGACGGACATCAACCATGGCGGCTGTAGACACCAAATTTTGAGCGTAACACATTGACCCAATTGAAGAAAATACCTAAAACCAAACAAAAATCAAAAGAGAAAAAAATAAATAAATAAACCTTAAAATCAAGATCTACTTTTCCGTCATCTCGATTTCCTTCTTCGCATCTAATTCATTTCCTTACGAAAAAGATTTGATTTTGTTTCCAAGTCGAGACTGATTAGGTTTCCTTCAACTACTCATATCAACAACTATATAAATCTCCTTAAACTCCTCACCTCGAACAAGCTGTCTTCCCCCCTCCGCTCATCTCGAAAGCAATTTCCAAATCAAAACTGATGGGGTTCCTCGAGCTCCCTTACAAACCAAAACCGACGGGGTTCCTCAAGCTCCCCGCCTATCCTTAACCGCCCTTCATCCGACCTCATCGACGACCAGTCCATTTGGTGTACCCGACGAAACTTTAAGTGACAAACTGTTGCTGTATCCAATCCCGAGGTCACCAGGAGGTCTTGATGGTTGATTGCTCCAGGCGCGTGGCTTCATCGCATCCGACTAGATTGCTACTGGGATCTTGCTCTCGTGATGGTCTGTGTTGTAAGCTTTTTGGCTTTGGGTACATGTATTTTTTATTTTTTTTATGACGAGAATGGTCGAACAGTTTACGCGTATCTCAATTAATTTTCGGATACTGACAAGACGTCCCATCAATATCCGATAAAATTTTGAGCAAAATCAATAAACGTGGTCAATTTGAATTTTGAGATTAATGGAATTCGAACCCAAAATATTAAAAAAAAGATTAAATCGAAGGTAGAACAATGGATTGTTGGTCTTCATATGTTCATGATGTTGCCTGTATGCTTCCATGTTTTGTTTGGCTGATTTATTCAATGCGTTGTCCTATATATGTTACTCTCATAATAATTTTTTAATGGCTAGTTGTTGAACTTCTTGACTTGTGTAGGCTAGCTAGGCAAGTTATAACTCTAGTAATGCTCAAACTATTCTCACGTACACCTTTGGATAAACTCAACTTTGTTGGCTTAAAGTTGTCCCTGATGATTGATTAACTTGATGCGGATTTCTGATGTTTAACTAAGTTCGACTCAAAAAATCAGTTTAGGGATGTCTAAATAAATCATCAAAAATATTTCATCGATTACAAAATATTTTTAGGTTGTCTTAGAGTTTTTAAGTTGAAATCTTAGTTACATTTAGGTAGATTAAGAAAAAATAATAGAAAATCTACTACATTTGACCTTAAATAAATTAACCATAAAACTTGAAAAATCACAGAATTCTTAAGAAAATAATTGATTTTAATTAAAGTTCACGCTTAATAAATTATGAATAAAATTCATAAAATCCATAAAATAGATAGATTAAAATTTAGGTTGACTTTTAGAGGCTAACCTAACTTAATCAGGAATCAACTAGTCTTAAAACTGATATAGATGAATACTTTCTAATTTCAGAACTATAAATGGTCTGATCCTTTGGGTATGTAGAAAGTCTTATTAGAAGGTTCGATCATAATCTGAACTACGTTTATCCTTATCGTGAACTCCGCAAATACGTAGACAACCGTTAAGCGGTTCGATCAAAATATTTATATATTCTCTATTTTTTTCGTAACTTGTTTTTACAGAGTACACAATTAGACAATACAAAAATGAAAACCAAGTCTATTTAATAGAGCAACCTTCAAAAGTATGACAGGTGCTAGCAGCTGACGTGATCTTCCTGTCACTTAACCAAGCTTCCGGGCTCAAAACTCTGTCTGAAGATCAATCCTTATCCAAACATTCCTCGCCAATGATCAATTAGATGACGATTTCAAAAATCATACCATCCGACGATATGCAATCCCTGTAACTTAAACTCAGACCCCGAAATCCGATGCCTACAGCGGCGGTCGTGCATCTCGAGATCCCACCTTCCTCTCCTGCCACACAATTGCACTTTTAAATTTCTCTTATTCTAGTTCCAAATATGAATAATCTCCACAAAATATTTTCCAGGATGATGATATTCTAGGATTTTCACTTTCCAATTGAAATTGATTTTGCGTATATATGTTTGAACTCAAAAATTTCGATTCCCAAATGTCATGAACGATTTGAAAAAGAAATTTGTTTTGTTATTGAATTGATTGATGTTCACCAGAAAGTTGTATCATGCATTTTTATTTTTATTTTAGGAAGTGTATAAAGCAATTTAAACGCTGTGATTTGTTCGATGATTTTTTTTTTTTGTTTCCCGGCGGAAATAGGGAACCGATTCAGGGAAAACCGCTGGACAATTCGAACAAAAAGATGAATCTATAAATACTATAGTACTGTAAAATAAAATTAGGGATTAAAAAACTGTTATAAATGATCTTATAAGAGCTCAAAGTTCTCAATCTCATGGGAGAGATTGGTTCCTTATATCCTCCTGCTCAGGTGTTAAAAAATAAAACCAATTATCACTAAACAAACTCTTCTTATAAACCCTAAATGGATTGAAAAATCCGCGCTCAGATCCAGGCCATCCAGCTTTTGTGGTTTAGCATCCAATGAACAATGTTGGTACATCATCCTCCTTCGAGCAGGATCAAATGACAACCAGTTTACCATCTCACATTCTCACATAAGATAAACCTCACACAACAAAGCTCAAATGGATTCAGAAGTCTTTTTACCATACTCCGACTCCTGATTCCATAACTTTAAAGGAGACCATTAGCAACTCATACCTAGTCGTCCTCACGAGCTACCTTCAGCTGGTGTTCCCTACGCTCGCATTCCTTTGCAATTTGTCCGAGTTCATCTCTTCCTGTAATCACCTCATTGTGAACTGCACATTTCCTGATGTATAACCAGGCGAGTTCCCTGTCGCCCAACTAACCAATCCACGTTACAAAGTAGCATGTTGTTCATGAAAGAATAGAGGATGAGAATACACAAAGCAGACTCAACAAGACAAGCAAACCATGAACACATTCTAACGACGTAACCATTGGTTCCTGTCCATTCTTCTCTTATTTCAAGCATATACTACTGATCAACACAAGCACAGTGACACAGCCGCCATCATTCTCTATAACACTAAATGAACACATTTCAGCTCATTTTATCTTCATAACCCTTGTTCATCTTGGCACAGTACTCGAACAAGCTGCCATCGAAACACCGCCTCATGGCTTCCTTGGACAGGAATCCCTCTTCGTCCCTGGCGAGGATGTATAGAATTCCCCATTCAAGCTTGCTTGCAATCCTGCAGAAGGCAAAGGTATAACTAAAATGCAATTGAAGGAGAAGTCCTGTAAAGTCATGTATCCGCGAAAGGGAAAGAACTGTTACAGACCAGCCAAAGAAGTCGTAAGCTTCTCGGTTGCCCTCCGTCATAGCCCAAACCTCTCCAAGTGTTAGCTTGTCAGGCACTGTCCGAGCATACTTGGTGAAGATATTCTCGAAATTGGTCGGAGTATATCTAACACCAGACATGGTCAGAACATGATGATATACCCCTTTACTTGTCTTCGATGGAAGAGAGAATGGATAGATAATCTAACCTTCCCTCTCTGTCATAAGTACTGGAATCACTCCCGTGCTTCGACTTGTGTGTGTTGTAAATGTATATCGGAAATAAAGGAGATGGAAACCACCCCTTTGTTACCACAAGTTCAATCATTAGTGCGCAACCATAATGCAACAGAAGTACTACATGGGAAGTCATTCCGCTGCTAGCGGAAAATCACTTATTCTAAACGTAACAAACTAGAAACTTACGGGGGAGAGTTGCATAACTCAATGCGACGTTGATCACGACCGCCATTATCAGCGATGCAAAGGGATTAAAGCCTATCATGCGTTGACCTTCAACACACAAGAATAAACATCAATCAAATTATTACATAAACAACAAATACGATCCACCTAGGAAGTCAAATTAACCTGAATATGTCTCCCAAGGGTATATGATCCCGTCATCATTCATGTCGAAGAATGCCACATGTTGTTGAAGCACGCTAAGACCGTGATGTTGGTGGCCGGGCGTTCCATACGTTGCTCAGTGTCCGAAGCAACCAACGCCCTAGCAAGATCTTGACTCAAGCAAATAACAAAACCAACACACACGAGTGAAAACCTAGAAAATTTGATATCACATACTCCATCACAAAATTAAGACTCTGTACCGCTTAACCTTCCTAAACATTGTCAATAACAGAAGCACCAAGCTGGTTGTTGTTGCTGTGTATAATCTATTATCTAGACATTCTGCCGTTATTACTTAAAAAATGGTGTCAACCATACACAGTTTAAACCATTTTTGCATAAAATGAAATCATAATTAAGGCCTTGTCTGGTATGACTTCCGATTCTAAATTTTCGTTTTGGATTCTCTAACGAATCCAAACTTTTTGATATGACTTTCTATTTTCCAAAGTGAAGAATCAGATGCAGAAAAAAGTGGATTTCAATTTTTGTATTTCAGTTTCTGATTCCTGATTTTTTCTGATACAATATTTCATATCTCATTTTCTAATAGTCATTTCATTAGACATAATGAATTTGGTTTTTGATTCATGTTATCTGATTACGTTATTGATTTTAGATTCCACTATTATTAGTAGACATAACAAACACCCCCTAAGCAACTCAAGTCCAAATTTATGTCTAACAGATTCCCTCTCCGTACCAATGTTGCAATCATCCTAGAACAAAATGTGACATTGGAGAAGTTTTAACAGTATATTGCCAAGCTAAGTCAATAAAAGTTACGTACAATCGGGAGTAATCACCAAAATCAACATCCTTCCTCCCTCCCACAAAAATATAATAATTTTTAAAAAATCATTATTTAATATATATTTTAATTAATTTTGTTTTTATAACTAAAAATATCAATCCTGCTATCATCCTATGAATATACATGATCCATATTACAACTAATGTTTTACAAAAGACTTATGATAGTTTTTATAATGTCGATCAAAATTTATCCCAATTAATCTCAGAATCAATGTGTTGCGTTCTTCGGTTTAACTCTTATCATGGGGAGGGAAAGAGTTGCACTCACAAGGTTTAGGAATGGAGTTTTCGAGATCATCCCTCACATTCTTTTCGGCCGTGACGGGAGCGTACGGCGCCACCGTCGCCAGCGAGTTCTTCGTCGTCGTCTGATCCGTCATCTTCGTCGCCATCGATTAATGAAATTGTCAATCGCATCGCCATCCTCCCTCAAATCAATGATATTTATCATTCGAGATACGAAAATTTGAAACACTGAGCAGATGAATCGAACATCCACTTGGCTCTTCCATGCAAATCCCACACAGGACACCTGGCTGGCTCCATTCCCCTCATCAAACCCTTTGGGCTGGGCCCGTGGAGTTGACGACAAAGTTAATGGGCTGACTCGAGCACAGTATTAAGCCCGATGGGCTTTTTTTGGCAACGGACCCTTCCGTTATAGATTTACGTTTTTTTTTTTTTTGTTTTTTTATGTAATGGTTGAGATAGGAGTTAATAAAATATTGTGATTAGTGAAGGGTTAAAGGTTGTCGTAATGCATAGTACATGATAGTTCATGCAAACTATAAGCAACATGGCTTTCTTATCCGCGCTTAGTTCTTGTGAATTCCTTCAAACTCGAGCGGAATCAGCTGATTTTCCAAGTACCTAGAAGAGCCTAAATAAAAGGATGGACTTTTGTTGAGATTAGGTAACACCAACCATGTATGCCCTAATTTCTATTTATCTTACACTTTAAAAACTTGATAAAGCTCCTTTTGCATCTACAAGAAAAAGAGCTAGCTCTAGATGTGTTGCTTTGGGGGTAGTTGTAAGAGCTAATTACAATAAAAGTGTCCCTAATTAACCATTCCCATTAGATGTAATATAGTTACGATGAATATTGAGAGTTTCATATTAGTTGTAGATAACACTGTCCTGGTGCCCTTGTCCCTTAATTTTAGGTTGGGATTGTAGGGTTGAAGGTCAAAAATCTAATGGGGACTTCACTTTAATCATTTGACACCCTAGACCTAAGGCCACTACTTGACCCCTATATACTAGTATATGCATTCAATTGCATATACGCTTCATTAAGAAAATGTTTAAAGACATGAAATTGAGGACAACAAGAGGGATATGAGTTTGATCAGGATTCACCATACACACACACATATATATATATATAGAGAGAGAGAGAGGATGCATTGAGGTTGATTTAATGACAGTGTACTAACTGTCATTAATATTATAAGTTTTATTTTTTATATTATACGTTGAAAAATTTATATTATAAGTTATCGTATATATATTGTCATATTTTAGTTATGAAATACACTAAAATCTTAATCAAATTGAAATTATTTCAACATTTTAGTTCTTAAAATTAGAAACCATTAAAATGAAGGGTTGAAAATATTCCATAAATAAGGTACATCATTACCGAACGCATTGCAAATACTATGTCAACATGTGGGTGATAATATACATGGACATAGTTGACTATAAATGACGTTAATTTTCGTATTTTTGTGAATGTCTTTAGTTATCTTGATTAAAGACATTTTAGTCTTTTTTTCCATATATATATATATATATATATCTTATTAATTTGGGATTGGATCCCCTGTTGTTCACCTAAGACAGCATATCAAAGGTTATCCTTCAACTCAATCGTAACTCGTATATATAGAGATTCTTTTTCTTTTTCTTTTTTTGTAAATTTATTCAATTACATATGTAATCGTTGAACTTCAATAGTGTAGATAATCGCAGACAACGGCGTTCTCCTAAAGAGAGTAACATTCTCCCTTCATTGAGGCCTTCGATCGGGCCCCTACATCCCAAAAAATGTACTGATCATCCCTTGATTAATTAATTAGTGTTCGAATATGCATGGGGCATGCCCTTCTTGCCCCACTTTAATCAATACTTTAGCATCTAATTAGCATAGCTAGCTATATCCTTTCTAAGTAATTGAAAGCATATGCTTTGAGCCTTGACTGGATTAGGTACGTCGTCTCCATTCATCTTGATCTGTTCAAATTATGAACAGCACATCTTTTTATATAAAGCCTATACGCTAATTAAGCTTAAAATGTGCATATATCGGACACGAAGTTTGTATTCAAGAAGCCTTTGCATTTGCATTTGCATTTGTAAGTTTACGAACGACGTAGAGGTACATTTTTATTTCAGCCCGTCAGTAAGCATGTTCGTATATCTGTTTTAACTAAACTCAGTTATGGAACCATTAGTTCGATTCTTGGTGTTTTCCCCAGTCGAGTTCGAGAAGGGCATATAATGGGATTATTATACGTTTATAACAGTATTGAGGATTTGATCCTTTATGTGGTCCATATATCCCAAAATTTCAAAAACGGAAAGAAAAAGGGCACCTATGACTTACCCTAAGAAAGTTGATGAAATTCATTTGACCCGAACCAAAGACTGAGGACTAGCTAGGGTGTGTATTAGACATCTATAGGAAAGGGATAGTTTGCCGACTTTCACAATTATTAGCTTTTAATCTCTACAATATAGTTTCCAAGTACATATTACCTAAGCTCTTTGTGTAAATTATGTTTTACATGGCCCTCACCACCATATCAAACCATGCAATGCATGCAAAGCAATTAGTTCCCAACTCGCATTCACTATATATATCCTAACAAGTTCATCCCCATTTTGGTATGTTTTTTCTTTTCTTGTCAAACATTATTCCAAGAAGAGAACTTAAGGGAAATTATGGTTCAATCAAGGAAGTTTAGAGGTGTCCGGCAACGCCACTGGGGATCTTGGGTATCCGAAATACGCCACCCTTTATTGTAAGTATTGGAAATCTCGAATTTGGATCATATATAATTAAGTATCTCCAACTCTAATCTTCATTTTTTGCACATTATTAAGACTGATGAATGTGCATGCCATTCCAATGGGCAATGGAGGCTATGCTTAAATGGTTTGCCTACACTTCTAATTAATAAGTACAGATTATAAGCCATTTCTTGCATGGTATATACGTGCATGCATGTTTTGGTAATCAAAACAAGAAACGAATAATGTTTTATATATAAATGCAGGAAGAAAAGAGTATGGCTAGGAACATTTGACACGGCGGAGGAGGCAGCCAGAGTGTATGATCAAGCTGCTATAATAATGTGTGGTCGCAACGCCAAGACCAATTTCCCGATACCTCCAAACCTAGATGAGAATAATCTAGAAACCCTAAAAGCCAAGACCAAGTTGACGAATGGTTCGCCTTCTTCAATATCATCCTCCCACGAGAACTTGTCACAAGTCCTCCACGCGAAGCTAAGGAAGAGCAACAAGACTCCTTCGCCATCACTAACTTGCTTGAGGCTCGATATCGAAAATGCACACATAGGAGTTTGGCAAAAGAGAGCCGGTCCATGCTCTGACTCTAGGTGGGTCATGACCGTCAAGTTTGGGAAGAAGGGTACGACGACTCCCGGTAACAACGATGTGGAAAAGGCCAATCCCGACCCCAACATGACATCAGAGCTGGATCATGATTCCAATGCTACAATAAGGGACCCTTTCAACGCACCAAACTGCGAATATGTGAGCGATTATTGTCACGATCGTCGTCAAATGGAGATGGAGGAGGAGGAGAGGATCGCATTGCAAATGATAGAAGAACTTCTTAACAGGAACTACCCTGATAGTCCTTCCCTTGAATTTGATAGCAATGACGTTGTGTGTAACCTTTGATTAATTACAATATTCAATGCAAGCATGCATGATTATATAATTAATGATATATAATCAATAACTAGTATCTTACATGGAGCTTGTACGTATAGTGGACTTGCATTATTAATTTGAGTACTTTACTAGTAGGTTTTGTATTATTTTAGGACTGTATGGGTGTGATTAATGGTGTGTAATTGTTGTATGAATGAAGTTCATTATTATCATGATGACCAAGAATGTGCATTGATGTTTGATCTTGAATACATATATGAATCAAGTCCCGAGAAGCACATTACTGTTGAATGTCAATTAATTTTTCAAATTCTGAAAAATTGGTTTGACCTAATCTAATCGTAGGTTTCATGCTAAGAAACTATTCTACCATCGGGTAGTGCATGTTGAAGTAAATATACATCCTGCATGTCTCCTTTTCTTATGAAGAGATCGTGGTTACCGAGGAATTCTAATCGTAGATCTCTAAGATATTATCGCACCGCGTACAAAACATGTTATTATTTTTATATTGATTGATGAATTCAGGAAATATATCATCAAATCATTACGAACATGTGATTGATTTATTATGGATGGAGGAGAAAGTATCAGTCGATTTTTCACAAGAATTGTGACTTAATTCTCTGGCATTCTGACTCAGTTACTTGTGCAGGTGTACGTGGGAGGTGCAAGTTCAACATGTCCACGGAGAAGGTAATTTAGCGGATTGGTTGGTTAATTACGTCTTCAATTAAATTTTTCATTGGTTCTCACATCTTAACAAAATTCTTGGTCTGATCAATGTTTTTTTTATATCTTATAATTAATAGATTTTATCGAAGTTTAAATTTGACGTAATATTGTGAGTAATTTAATTTACGCTTCGTTCCTATCTTTTAACAAAAAAATAAAAAATAAAAGAGGTAAACTTCAATCAATTAGAAACTTCTCGTGCATCACTCTACAAAGGAAAAAACTACCTTTTTTTTCTTCTTTTTTTTTTTTGGAAAAGCGTCCAATTTGGGCTCTAAGTTTCTTTGCTCATGTCTTTCTTACATATTGCATTGACCTCCTCGACAGGGTATCTAAACACCGCCTGTCTAGGTAACTTCTTGAAACGACTTGAGCCATAATGTGTTGCCTCGTTCGTCTCTCTTGGTATCCATACACATGGAAACTCAGAAAAAAAAAATTAAAAAAAAATTAAAAAAAAATACAATGCTAATTTGATTACCTTAAATTTTGTGGAGTGTAAGATAGTGTGAAGGGACCTACAAATATACTATGTGATCGTGGATAATATAGTTACACTATGCAAAATAGTGGTCGATCTATCCATAGGGTAGAAATTGATCGGATTCCACAAGATATAAGCGTAACCTTTTTTTCCCGGTAGAAGATATAACAGTAATATGCAGGCTATATAAACTACGATAATTTGCCCAAACAAACTTCAGTCATATCAGAAGAATAGCATATAAAACTACGATAACTTGCCCCAAACAAACATCAGCCATATCGGAAGAAGAGTGTATATTTTTTAAGCAAGGCAGACTGCAAGCAAGTGAAATGAGTCTTCAATTCCATTGATAATTAGTTGATGATGATGTTAAGGAGCAACGGCTCAGGCCAGTTGCTGCTGTTGTCATCTAATAAAATTCGTCATCAAAGTGAGCAGCATCATGATTACTTACCGTCGAAGTTGTTAATGGAAATCCTTGGTCGGCTGTCCTCAAAGATCCTGCTAAGGTTAAGATGCGTCTGTAAGTCATTGCGCTCTCTTATTGAGGAACGTACTCCGCCCTGATACATCTTACATTATCCTCGTCAAACAGCAATAATAGGCAACAAACGGGCATTGAACTTCTTATTATCGAGTCTAGAATCATCGAGTCCAGATCAACAAGTTCCGGAAAGAAGAGATGGAGCTAGAAGAGGTATGGGTATGAAGTAGTACGAACCACCACAGATGGGTTCAAAAGGACGACATCACACCTAACCAAACCGTACATCATGGATTTTGTCATTGGTTTGGTTTTATCATTTATATTTAGATTTGTATAATTTGACGAAGTTCTTATTTTTTATGGCGAGATAAAGTTATGGAATTCTTCAACAAAAAAACCACTCGCCCTTTCTTTGCTTCCAAAGCAGCTTGATAGTCAAATCTTGGATTTTGCTTTGGGGTACAATCCTACAAGCAAATGCAAAGAAGATTATAAGGTGTTAGCATTCATATGGCGTCTACCCGAGGATAGTTCATTCAGAGATCTTGATCTTGCTTGTGCTCGTTTACTCGTCAAGTACAACAATACCGGTCATCATCAAGGGGATGACAATACTGTTCTCCGCCACTTTCAATCAACTGTCCAGCTCAAGCTCGACACTGGGCGTTGTAGGACCATTCGGCGGTCATCCATACCTGGTAATACGACTGCTCAAGATGGTGATGACGATTATGGTCGTTTGTGGTGGTGGGAGTTGATGTCAGATCATAAGTTTTTAAACAGAGTTATCTACTAGATCAGTTTCGATAGGAGATTTTTTTCATACAATTTTGGGTTGTGAATCCTCACGTATTATTTCCTTCGACGTGTCATGAAGCGTTCGAGTGGAATACCGAGTTAAGTTGCCTGATCATGGTGCTGATACCCGGGACAAGTGTTTCTTAGAGGTTATGGGCGAATCCACCCGTTCATTCTTCGCATTTTTCATGTAGAGACAAGTTTGATGTCGTTTATGTAATAATCCTTTGGATTTTATGTAATAATCATTTGAATTATTTGGGTTATGATATGAGATTATGTGTGTGATATGATATGTAATAAGAATAAACATTGTATGTGGGTTAGTTAGTAATTAGGTGTTTTAGTTAGGGGTAATTTAGTCATTTTAGTAGGATACTATATATATATATATATGAAGATTGTACAGTATTTGGACCAATCGATGATGGAATAACACTTTTTTGTTTTGTTTTATCTCTCTCGAATTTCTGGTCTTTCTATCTCTAAAGGGGATTTTGTTTGTCATTGTTGACGCTTTAAATTTGATGGATCTGACATGGTATCAGAGTGAAGGCGTTCGATCTAACCGAAGGAATCCTTTAAATTGGTGATCAATGACGAAACCAGCAGATACAACGCAAGGTTCATCAAATCGATCCACGCAAGAACCTGGGATCGATCCATCGGACGAATTGTTCCTTCATCACTCTGATCACGCGAATTGTTCTTTGGGTAACAAACCACTGGATAGAGACAATTACGGAAACCGAAAAAGAACTCTGCCTTTACTGGCCAAGAACAAGCTAGGGTTTGTGAGAGGGACAACCAAGAAACCAATTGCTGAACGTGGACGAGATCTGAAACGGAAACGATATAACAATATGGTAATATCATGGTTACTACATTTTGTTGTGAATGAGATTGCTGAGAGCGTAGTGTATTCACTATAAAAAAAAAAAACAGCAATTTAGTTACAAGAAAAATCCTTCACAAAAACAAAACTATTTGTGACGGAACTGTCCCTAAAAAATAAGAAAAAAAGCAAAAAAAAATAAAAAATTTTGCAACGAAAAGTCAATGTCTGTCGTTAAAATTGAAAAACGACAGTTTTCGTCATTAAAAATATTCCAATTTCAATGTTCATGATGGATGTATCACAATATTGTGAGAGTGCTGCTGAGATATAGAAAGAATTGGAAGAGAGATTTGGTGAAGCTAATAGTGAAAGTATATTTCAAGTACAAAGGGATTTGTGTCAAAACTCACAAGAAAATCAATCTGTGTCAACCGACTTCACTAAGATCAAGCACCTTTGAGATGAATATGCGGCGTTCATCAAAATCCCACCATATATACATATGGGTCAAGCAAGGAAATCGTTTCTCTCTTGCAAAATCAGATATAATTTTCTATGGGTCTCAATAAGTTTTATAGGAACGTGAGAGGGAATATACTCATGATCAACCCTTACCCACAGTATCTCAGGCATATCAGTTAGTCTTGCAAGATGAAAAACAAAAAGATGTGAGCAGCATGCCATTTATTCAAAATGATGCAGCAGCCATGTATTCTGGGAATGATAAATATGCAAACAATCAGTCCAAGAGGAATGGATTATGCAAGGAATGGACAACAAAGGACAAGTTTTCTGCAAGTATCGAAGGGGCGTCTAATTGAGAAATGCTATAAGCTACATGAAATTCCACCTGGGAATGAAAATAAGAAAGGGAAAAAAATGAGTGCAAATATGGCTTGTGGACATAATGATGAGATAGCCTCAAGTGAGGACAACAAAGAGCATCGAGATGAGCAGGACAAAGGAATCTGTTCTGGAAAGAATGTTGGAGGTCTAAGTAAAGACCAATTTGAACAACTTATCACACTTCTTGGGAAGTTGGGATACAGGAAGGCAAGCTAGCATCCAACATCAAGAATTCAGGAGCAAACTTCGATGCTTGCAGGTAATGAAACCTGTCTTTTTACTTATAACAATATGAATGAGTAGATTCTTGATAGTGGTGCAAGTGACCATATAGCCCTAACCTAAGTTTATTTGAAACATATTTGAAACATACAGCCTATTTCGTCGTCCTGCTCAATCATAATGCCCAATGGGAAGAGGGTGGATATTAAGCATTTAGGAAGTGTGCAATTAACACCCGAGATAAAGTTGAAGTCAGATGGAATATTAGAAAGGTATAAGATAAGATTTGTGCCAATTGATTGTTCATGAAAACCAGGAGAGGACTTCTATGAAACGTTCTCTCCAGTGGTTCAAATGTCCACCATTAGAACTATCATTGCAGTTGCAGCAAGCAGGAAGTGGGCATTGCATCAACTTGATGTGAATAACGCTTTCTTGCATGGAGATCTCTTCGAAGATGTGTACATGAGGCCACCACCAGGTATGCACAATCCTCAAAATAAGGTCTGTAACCTTAAAAAGTCTCTCTATGGCCTAAAACAAACTTCAAAGGCAATGGTTCAACTAGTTATGTCAAACATTACATTTGCATGGGTTTAATCAAACAAAGAATGATTATTCCCTTTTTATTAGAAGATTTCCTGGTAGTATCGCTGTCATAGTTGTAGATGTGGATGATATCCTCATATCAGGAGCCGACTTCACAATTTGAGTCCATTACAACAATAAAGAAGCATCTTGACTCGATGTTTAGCATCAACTATCAAGGACCTTGGATCACTACATTATTTTCTAAAATTAGAGGCAAATTACTGTGATAATGGAATAGTATTAACACAAAAGAAGTTCACCAAAGAACTTTTAGACAATTTGATATTGCCAGAATCTCATGTTAGATGGACTCCCCTTCCATTGAATTGGAAAGCATCGAATGATACTTCTCCAGGCATGGAAGATCCTACTATACACAAGATTTTTATTGGGAAACTTAATTTTTTAACCCAAATAAGACCTGATATATGCTATGCAGTGCAGACTCTTAGTCAGCACATGCAAAAACCTAACATGCCTAACATCACATGTTAGGCATACAACACACTTACACGGTTATATTAAAGGCTCAATAGGCCAAGGAATCCTGCTTAACGCTTCGAAAGAACTGAGTTTGAGAGTCTTTTGTCACTCAGATTGGGCAGCATGCCCTATTACAAGAAGGTCCATCACAGGATATGTTATCTTACTTGGAGATTCACCAATTAGTTGAAAGTCGAAGAAGCAAGGAACAGTTTCAAAGTCATCTTCTGAAGCAGAATATACGAAAATGTCCCAAGGTGCTTCAAAAGTGACATGGTTTATTAAATTATTAGAGGAACTTGGTGTTTCTAACCTCAAACCTGTCTCATTGCATTGTGATAATCTCTTGCATTGCAAATTGCACAAAATCCTATATTTCATGAGCGAACCAAACAAATAGAAGTGGATTGCCACTTCACAAGGGACAAGGTACTCGAAGTTTTGATTACTCCTGCCTATATCCCTTCTAACAAACAGCTTGCAGATATTTTTACAAAACAATTGCTAAGCCTACAACATAGAAAATTGTTGGAGCAAATGGGAATGTATCCTTTTCACTTGAATGACGCATGAGTTGTCCTCAATGAAAATGTACCAGATTGACGAATAAGCAGAAACAGACAATGATATGGATTCAAAGATGATAGCTGAGAAGGCCACCAGAAAGCAAAGCAAGCTGGATATGGGTTCTTCTTATTCATTCTTTCGAAATGCAGATTTGCCATCGAAGACCCCTCTCCAGCTTGAAGGGGCGTGTAGAGACAAGTTTGATGTCGTTTATGTAATAATCCTTTGGGTTATGATGTGAGATTTGTGTGTAATTTGATATGTAATAGGAACAAGCATTGTATATAGGTTAGTTAATAATTAGGTGTTTTAGTTAGGGTATATTAGTTATTTTAGTAGGACACTATATATATGGAAGATTGTACAGTATTTGGACCAATGGGTGATTGAATAACACTTTTTTGATTGAATAAAGCCTCGATGACAGCATAACTCCTAGGCCAAATCTCTACATGACTAAGAGCTAGGAATTGCTAGTTATCCAAACAAGGAGGACGACGTGTTATGACATAAAACAAAACATGTTTACAGAAAAGACAATCAATTAACAGATTGGTTGGTTAATCATGTTCTTGATTTTTCGATTGATTCTCACATCTTAATAAAGATCTCAGTCAGTATTTATTTTGTTATCTTATAATTAGCATGAATTTGCATTAAATGCAATTATTATAAGTGATTTAATTTAGGTTTCGCTTCTCTATTTTGACAAAAAAAAATGTAAATATTAATCAATCAGAAACTTCTTATGCATCGCTTTACATATGATAAAACCATCCTTGATTGGGCTGATGCCACTCAAATTACAATGGCTGAGTTGAAGAAAGTGGGCCTAGAAGTAGCACAGTATATTTTATGCCGAAGAAATTGGGCCTTGAAAACACCAATATAGTTTTGTTGTATTGGGCCAACAGTGTGCGAATGCCCATGGGTCAAGACACATGGGTTTGATCCATTAAAGGCCTAACTTATCCGGCCCATTACGTCTCTTAAGAGCCCGTTAGTGTGGATCGAGAATAAAATGTCATAAATTAATTAGATAAAAAAACGTCATAAATTAATGACTAAAAAAAGTGTATTTTATACTTCACCGTACACGAAACCATGTCTCATTCAATGAAATTTTGAGTAATCATTCTGATACTGTTTATGTTGTATATATACGGGTCATAATGTTTGACAACGAAGTTTTATGGGGTGAATTACGTGTTAGAGATATATACGATTCGGATCCCAAACTATGGGTTAGAAATATCGATCTGATTCCTTACGTGTACCAGACTATGGGCTCCATTTCATTTTCATAAAAGGCGTCTTGGGAAGGTAGATATAATCCCATGTGGATCTTCCATGGAATATACCAAAAGAGAAGTCTAGAAGAGAGATAACATGCTGATGTGAACATTGTGATGAGCATATGGGATACAGTCACGCTGGGCGTCCACGTACAAAACTTTGACTATATCTTGTAGAAAATATTTTCCCCATATTGTTAAAACTATACTTCCTGCATTTCAAAATATAAAAAATTATTTGATTCGTTATATAAATTTTTAAACTGTATGCTTTAATTTTTAGGAAATTGTTTCAAAAAAATCAATAGTTTTAATGAAAATAACTTATTGTGACTCTTAAAAGATACCTATATTTCGACACGGTCGAGAAATGACAGGTTGGTTTTATCTTTGTCTAGCGTCTAGCCGATGTCTAACCATGGATGGGACAGTTGGAGATCTCCAACATCATTCTCAATAGAAACTTCATCCATACAATACAAAAAAAAAAAAAAAACAAAATCAAAATCAAAATTAATACATATTTCTTTATTCCAAAAATGCCCTTTGATTACCATGCAAGTTTCCTACATCCAAGGAGTAGTTGTACCCGATATACTTCCAACCCCCATGTAATATTTTTTTAGCTGATCCCAATTTATTTATAATTTCTCTTATTATCTTTTATTACAATCGTTATAATAAATCTTATTATTTTTTAAAAATATTTTTTTTCATTTAATTTTATAAAAATTTAATATAATATATATAATTGTATGCCTCATCAGTTGGTTATATATAATATGGGAGGAATGGAGTACCTACGTTCAAATTCGGAGCTTTCAGCATATTCTCTGTCACCTACTCACCGTGATTTTGAAGTCAATAGTCAAATTGACGGTTGCCGCCACATATAGATTACTCTCTACCGTGGTATAATATAAATAATATTTAGTTATTGGAAATATTTTAAAATATATATAATATATCATATTTAATAATTTTTTGACATAAAAAGTATCAAAATAATTATCATCTACTACAATATATTTACTATCTTATCTCGCAACTGTTATAGAAATATCATTATCACAAAAAAAATATTATTTTTTCATCGAATTTCATATAAATTTTAGACACATAAATCGTATGTCGGGTCAAACTGTTATCTATATTTTGAGACAGAGGAAGAATTGCGTAGTAATCATGTAATTAAATACAGTATTGAACACTTTTTGGTTGCATTTAATGGTCAAGTTTTTATTACTTTTTCCGTCCCACATAAATTATGACAGATTACATAAAATAGATATTTCATAAAAATTATAACACTTTCATAATTACTAATCTTAACATGATTAAAAATCTAAAATATCCTTATTTTATATCATATTAATTTTTATTTTTATTTTCATCCATTCATCACCCACCACACACCTACGTACTCTCAAAAAGTTTTAGATAAAAAAAATATCGAAAGAAAATACATTTTTCAATAATTATATTATGTCAAAACTTATAGGTAAAAAAAGAGTATCATTTAAATGAAAAGAACAACCATTTCGCATATTCCTAATGCGAATACACTTGGACCAATGCACTTCGGTTTTGGTACGGCACAACTGTGCATGTGCTTTCGCGCTTTCAAGTTTGAACAGAAAAAGTGACATATTCTACCAGCATATGCCATGAAACTTGGAACTTATTACCTACCCCACCCAAAATTTATTACTTCTTTCGATTTATTCTTTTCGTCTCGAAAATATTAAAACGTTTTGATTTTCTACGTATATCGATATAAAGTTTTGATATATGTATAACGACGTTCAAACGTTATTTTTTATAAATTTATCGTAAAATATCAATAGTTATATAAGTTATATATTTCAACCTAATACATATTATGAGACGATCAGACGTGATTTGATATGAAAATGAGATATACATTCATATATATAAAATAATACAATATACGTATATGTTGTAATTAATATGGGACGGATGAAGTAATTCATTTATAATATATTTTTGTTATAGTTTTAATTTATTTACAATTTTTTAAAAGAAATTTTAAGTATAAAGAAATCAAAATACATGCAGTAAATATTCTTTTTTATCAGAATTCATATAAATTCGATTTGCATATAAATTTTTATGTCGGATCAAAATCTTATATTCCTTCCGTCCCATATTTAGTAACTTTTTCACATAAAAAAATATAAAAATAAATCATCATCTGTTACAGTACATCCATCACCTTCTTCCTCCTCCTCTCTCATCATTTCTCCTAAATCTAACTTACGTCTTATTATCACTAAGAAAATATTTTTTTCATCAAATCCCATAAAAATTCAACACATATATAATTCGTATGTTGGATTAAATTATTCCGTTATATTTTGAAATAAAGATAGTAGTAATTAATATGAAACGAAAGTAGCAGGATAATAAAATTTGTGAGTAGACATGTGTTTGCCTTAAAATCCAAGACAATGATCCACTTTGAGCAACGCCTCCAATCTTTGCGATATTGATTCTGGGGCATATTCATAGGTTTGTCCAACGGCTAAAAAGCCCAACCCATGAAACCCAACCGAACCCGGTCGGCTCCACTTTATGTCCTCAACTATTCCAACTAACCAAGACTAACTAGCCAGCTCAAAATATTGACTTTAAGAACTTAGAGCAAGTCTAAATAGTGATTTCAATATATTCAAAGTTTTATTTTGTTCATGAATAATATCAATTTGTTAAGATTTAATAACGACATTTCAATGAAAATTATGCTATAGTATCTCTATATGATAAATCAATCGATAAAACAATGCCACATAGTTTTTTTTTTTTTATTGAGATTTGTACATCATGTTTGATAGAATAGGTAAAAAATGATTTTCGTCATTTTTATTGTCAAATATGACATATAATTTGATAAATTGATAAATTTTGTCTAGAATGAGCTTGCCCATTGAAGTGTGATTTCTTCGAACAATCTATTTATCTATTTATATATACAAAGTTAATTTAGTTTTTCTTGCTATCAAAGAAATCAACATTTGGTTAGTCGTATACTAATTATAATTATATATTTATTGTTATATTAACCTAATTAATTTATAATGACTCATCACTTTTTTCTATCATTTATTCATCTATTTGATTTACAATGACGCATCATTTTCTCTTATATATGTTATATATATATATAATCAACAACTCATCATTTATCCCATTTATGGCTTTAATATGTTAGTATACGAATTAAGATAATTCTACGGTAAAACTATTAAGAATAAGTTAAATTCAAACATTTGGTCTTTTTTTATAGTAATAGTAACAAAGAATTAAATTTATAAATATACATAAAGTAAGGTTTATATTTCTAGATATCAAACTTTTGGTTTGTTTTGTTATCATGTCAATAACACGTCATGTTTATGATAAAAGATTTAATCTATTTCATTGTAATGACACATTATTTTTTCTTGTCTAATGTTACATTGATGTGATACGTGTTAAAAGAAAAAAAGAAATAAAAAACAACAACAGCAATAACAACCCATAATTTAACTCATTATCACTTGAAAAAGTTAATATAAAAACTAAAGTAATCTTATGGTAGAACTACATCGCTGAAATTAGGTGGAATTCATTTTATTAGTCTTCCTTTTTTTTCTAACATTGAAATGTATTGGTTAATGAACATGATCGTTTTTACTTTTTTTCATCGAAAAAAAAATGATAAAGGAATACTGACTTTTTAGGTTTGAAAAAGGTAAAAATTGCTTATGATAATATTGATGAGTATTTGATAATATTTGTTCTTATTTTACTATAATAAATGAATAGCTATATATAACATATTCAATATAAAGTTATACAAAGTGTGAATATAATTGAAAAGATTATAAAATTAAAAAAAATTATATAAAATTATTTTAAAAAGATTAAAAAAAATAAATTTATATTATTATATCCAAAAACAAGGTTAAGGACTTGTGCATATATATCAAGCTAATTTAACCTTCAAAGTTTGGTTTTATTGGTATCAATTTTGGTTGGTCCTATATTAATTATACTACTATATATATATGGTTGCATTTAACCTAATTAATTTACAATAATTTTTCATTTTTTCTTTTGCTTGTTCATCTATTTGATTTATAATGATATTTTATTTTCTCTTACATATGATCTATTGATGTACATGTATAAAAAACAACTCATCATTTATTCAAATCCTCACTTTAATAAGTTAGTACATAAACTAAGATAATTCTAGGTTAAAACTACTTTACTTTTGAGAGTACATGAAATTTAATATTTGGTCTTTTTTTGTTATATCAGTAATAAGGAATTTATTTGATATATTTGGTCGCTTTTTGTTGTATCTGCAACATGGATTTTATTTTATAAATATAAATAAAAAAATGTTCGTACTTCTTGATATCGAAATTTTGATTTACTTTGCTACCAAGTTAATTACACGTCATATTTATGATGCACGATTTAATTTATTTCATTTGTAATGACATTATATTTTTCCTTGCCTAATGTTTCATTGATGTGACATGTATTAACAGAAAAAATACAACTACAATAACTACTCATGATTTAACTCATTGTCACTTGAATGTATTAGTATAGGAAATAAGATAATCTTATGATGCACCTACTTCGTTCCAAAATTAAACGAAATTCATTTGATTAGTTTCCTTCTTTATTTTTAATGTTGAAATGCATTGGTTTATGATCATGTTGTTTTTTACTTTTTTTCCATCAAAAAAATAAAGAGAAAAAAAAGGAATACTGATTATTTAGGTTTGAAGAAGGTAAAAATTGCTTTGTTCTTATTTTACTATAATATAATGAATGAATTTTTATATATATTATATTTAATAATAAGTTATCCGAAATATGAATATAATTGAAAAGATTATAAAATTATTAAATTACTTTGAAAAGGTTAAAAAAATTAGTTTATATTATTGTACCAAAATTCAGATTGAAGACATGTATATATAAAAGCTAATTTAGTCTTTTTTAATATCAAAAAAATCATTTTTGATACCAATTTTGATTGTTCATGCATTAGTGACATAACTTATCTATGATTGTCCGTAATAACTCTTGATTTTCTTTGACTCGTAATGATTTTTGATTTTCTTATACAAACAAATCCAACGATGACTCAAGCAAGTCTACACCTTTTCGTCAGCAATGGTAATTAAATTAATGATACCTTGCAATGACTCAAATAAGCCCACAGCTTTGGCCAGCAACAGTGATCAAATTAATGATATCATGTCATTACATGTTTTCATATATAAAACTATGGTGATATCGATCGTTATACATGACAGTTATATATAATAAAAAAAACTAAAGAGTCAAAATTCAATACCTTTGATATGATATTATAATTTAATGTCCCAACAATTATTACTATCAATTACGTCAAAATAAAGAGCAAAATCATTTTCTTTTTATAATGGAAATAAAACGACAGAAAAATCAAAGCTACATAGAAAGAGAAAAAAAAAACGTCCCAAATCTTTATATGCGTTCACATAAAAATAATCAATCACATCACAAACACGAATCCTTCTTCCAAGCTTGTTACTATAATATGACTATAACAACCAATATAACACTTTCAAGACCATTTCATTTAGCATAATCTCGAATGTCGAATTCAAGTCTTGTGAATGAAAAAGCAAACGTTGCTAAATTTTGTTATCTTTATAAATCTATAATACAAATGAAACTTTTTTTTGGGTTAATCCTCCATTAATGCTTATTGATTCCATTAAACCATTTTCATTATTTTAAAGTTTCACCTTCCACATCTCACATTCTTCCCCTTCTCCTTGATACAAAACTTCTCAAGTTCTCAGTTTCTCAACTTCTCCTTGATTGTGATAAGGAACCGCTGAGATCACTGTACAAACTTTACTGATGAAAATGGAGCAGGATCTTGTATGCATCACTGATTAACAAGCTCTAATCCGATTCTTCAAGTTTATGTTATGATCTAAAATCTATTTAAATTGGACATTAAACTACATGATCGATGATCGCTTCAGTTTGGACAGTTGATCTAAGCTTGTCTCTCTTATCGTTGGAAACAAGACAAAAGATAGTGATGTGAAATAGAGGTCCAATCTAGTATTTGTTACAAGATTGATACTCATACAGATTGATAATAGTCTTGTGATTCTCGGATATTGATTGGTATACATAAAGGTAAATGATGTATGATTAGTGTTAATGAGTTAGCAACCTCTTCGTTTTGATATTGTCAAGATCTCTTCAATTGGTAGTATTTAGTCTATTATTACCATATTTCAGAGGGATTGATTCAGTTCTTCCTCTTAACTATAAAATTAGGGTTTCGATATCACTTGATCACATATAAAAAAAGGCTTTTCTATTATAAAACAAAGCAAATCAAGATACATATCCACGAGGTTTATGAGATGACGTGGACATATATCTTGATTTGCTTTGCTTTTTTCACAATATTTTAGAAATGTTTTGTTACACGATCATTCCAAATGAAATGGAGACCATCTCGGCAAGTCTTTCTTACGCCAAATTCTATTCCAAAACATAAAAACACCCACCAAAAACACCTATTGGGAGTTTGAGTGACAGAGACCTAGATTTTTCATACAAGTATAGTCTCAAATTGGAGCCGTGTTAACAACTACGCAAACATCTCTAGGACTTCAGTTCTCTTAATTACAAGCCGTACAACATTCATCGAACTTAATTGTTGTCTTGCGATAATTAGGTTTGTTGGATCTCATAAGGAAACTACTCTATCCGCATACAGCGAGTTATTTACTCATCTCTTTTCTTCACATTGCGACGAGCGCCAAATGATATCTAGTTTGCTCTCATAAAGCTTATATGATATTATAGCAAGTTTGCCACAATCCTTCCAAAGGCATATGGAAGCCATCTTGCCAAGTTTTACATATTCTCGAATACTATTCCGTCACAAAACAAAACAAACGTTCGTTTAATCTGACCTATCCATTCCGCACCTATTCCTCCCATATCTATCCAATCACGCGCGTCCCACGATTCCCATAACCTTGTAACACAACATCTCAACATCATCATAGAGGTAACTCACATCTAAAAAGTCCGATCACATTCACATTTCACTGATTTCAAACACAAAAAAGTAACATAACATACGACACAGTGCAAAGTGAAAAATACTCTTCCAAGAAAAGAAACCAAAAGGGATATTCGCACCAAAAAAAACCTCCGAATATTCCATCCATAGTTCCTTTCTCCATCACCACACCATCACTATATATATCACGCCACCCACTCCCCTGTATCACCTCCTCTTCACACAGCCAACACAACAATATTATAGGTCAGGTGTCACGTTCTTGCATGTGGTTGTGATGAAGTTTGGGAAGAGTCTGAGCAACCAGATAGAGGAGACGATACCAGAATGGCGCGACAAGTTCTTATCCTACAAAGACCTGAAGAGGAAGTTGAAATTGATCGATAGGAATAGCCCGAGTGGCGAGGAGGATGTCGAACGGGCGAGTAAGAGGCCGAGGATGGTCGGGGTCGTGACGGAAGAGGAGATCGGGTTTATTAAGCTGTTGGAGGGTGAATTAGAGAAGTTCAATGGGTTCTTTGTTGAGAAAGAAGAGGAATACATCATCAGATTAAAGGTAATCGAATTTGATTCATTTGGGTGAATATGTTCGGGTGCCGTTTCATTGTTATTATGGTCAGATTAAAGGATTAGTTCTGGTTAGTTCATTTTAGTTGATTTCTGACAAATTGTCACTGGGGTTTATATTTTTGATATGTGCGTTTACATAGCACATCGGGTTATGATAGTCCAGTTAGGTCGAACGTTCAGTACCTGCATTACATTGTAATGCAGGTTGATGTGACACGATTGAGTGGTAGTATCATCTGCTTACGGCTAACTTGTGAATGTGGTGTTATCCAATGTGTTGGAAAGATTTTCGTGGTCTCGGCGATCTGATCAATGGTTTGTTGTTCTTGTGGTGATTCAGGAGTTGCAAGAAAGAGTCAAATATGCGATGGGGTCAAACGAAGAGATGTTAAAAATTAGGAAGGAGATTGTTGATTTTCATGGGGAGATGGTTCTGCTGGAAAACTACAGTGCACTTAACTACACAGGTAGTTCGATCCTTTCATTGAGGGCCTCTTGTTCATGCTATTATTCGCGCTGCTTTGTTATGGTTTTAAAATTAGACATCGTGTTTGCTTACAAACTAACAGAACTTGGTGATAAGTATAAATCGACTATTGATCTTGGTGAGATTTACATTTTGTATGCGATCCTAATCTTGTTCGAGTTTAGAGCGTGAGGACAGCAAAATTCTGTTTCTCATGTAATTTAGGGGCCCTTAGATAGACGTACAAGTTCCACGTGACTCAAACAGATTCTGTGAATAGGATGCTCTCATATGGCGTGTGGGCAGTGACGCCACCCAGTCATGAGTTTTCTATGTCTTGTATCAACATTTCGTGTTCGATACTCAAACATTAGGAGCATTATATTATTATTGATTATTATTTCGAATTTCTTTCGTCGCGCCAGAGTGTACCTGTAACTATCTTTTGGATTTCTTATTGGCGCGATTATCCCTTTTTCGATGTTATCTTTACATATTCAAGGATAAATTTGGCCGTGAATTAGTTTTGTCCCCAAGATCATAATCTCATAGTCAAACTCACTTGCCATGTAACAAATGTGCCCAGGGTTGGTGAAGATCTTGAAGAAATATGACAAGCGAACGGGAGCACTGATCCGATTGCCATTCATCCAAAGAGTCTTGCATCAGCCCTTCTTCACCACGGACTTGCTCTACAATCTCGTCAAGCAATGTGAATCGATGCTCGATCTCCTCTTCCCTGAAACCGAGCCATCATCGACTCTAAGGCCACCAATCAATGGACAAGATCAGGGCCAATGTGACAATCCTAGCACGAGCAGCAACACAAATACCAGCGGTGACGTTCTTCTCAAGACGCCTAAAGAGTTAGCAGAGATAAAGTTCATGGAGAGCTTATACATGAAGAGTACTGTCTCGGCATTGAGGGCGCTGAAGGAGATCAGGAGTAAGAGCTCGACGGTTAGTATGTTTTCGTTGCCTCCGCTTCAGCTCCCGGGACTCGAGGAGACTTGGAAGAAGATACCTGTGCTTGAACAAGCCGCGAAATAGCTATAGCCCTTGTGCTATTCATCACTATCCATCTCCTGTGATGGAGTATGGTCTGGCTGTTTTACTCTATGTTATGATGCATATTTATATACTAACACGAATGTAGCTAATGGATACGGAAATGTTATGCGTCCAATTATGAGTCTAGACTAATGTTACGTACCTCACAATGTACGATTAAATTTGATTATTGTAAGCGGTAGAAGATCGATTCATAAATTGTTTCTATGAGTTTTTCTGGTTTCAAAAAGACTAAGCTTATTCAAAGTACGGGTTCAAGTTATGGTGTGAAATGTAGCTACCCTTAGGAGTCAATCATTTCTTATCTTATGGTTTCTTAAAATAAATGCATTATGAGATAACAGTGGATTTTAGAGTAAGACACCTAATGGTATATATACTCCCCTGACCACCGATATATAACCCGGAAACCGCTTCGAACAGAGTTCTCCCGAGGGCTGCTTCTCTCCCTCTGGGTGCCTGCAGTATACCGAGAATCGAATTTTGCATTTTCTTGTCCGAGGCGTCGCCGATTGAGACCTTATACGTAGAAGGCTGGTTTAAAAAAGAAGTCCTTTCTTTCCGAGCCCTTCGACGATTGAGAAAGGGGGTCATAAGCCTTGCCGACGTCTGAGGCATTCCCCGCTCTATATCAGCCACCAAGCGACCCATATACTCCAAAAGATGTATTTAACGGTCTATGCATTGATGCTAATCTTTAACTTGAGGTACAATTTGTTACAGACGCTGTCGCGTTCCATAGGTTGGAGGAGTTATAAAGAGTTTTTTCAAAGTCCGTTCACAAAAGTTGACGGAATAGTCAATCGCATTTATAGCGACTTGATAAGTCGTTTTATGGTCAGATATCGATCGACATTACATGCTTAGTTATAGGATGGTAATTTCAATTTCGTAACATATAAAGCTGGCCAGGGAATGGTAAATTCATCGGGAACAGGGGAGATGATTAATTAATTAGGACATGGGCCAGAACTCCAAAGGCCCACTTTGAATCAACTTGGACTAGACTCGAGGCCCATATATTGGAGTATGAAACAAAAGTCGAACATGTTCTGTTTCGGCCTCTCCTTGCACAAATCATGTTACAATCTACAAATTGTCCAAATAGCGAACGTGAACGTTTCCCTTGAATAAGATTTTGTTTCGAGTTCATAAACATGGTCATTGGACACTGATTAATGTGTACGTATATTAGTTTTCTGCAGGATACTATCATATGAGTCAAAATTTATATCGACAAATTTTATTATTTGTGTCAAATGGGATTGATTCAGTGATAATCCATTTTTCTCCTAACCATGAGATCAAGGATTCGATATTTGAAGAAATCGACAAATAACCTCTTATCTAAATATAAAAGTGAGGTCAGGGGTTCAGTGAATACGTTCCTTTTCTTTCTTTTCAGATTTCATTATTTGTGTTAGAAGGATTATAGAGGTATAATGTCGGAAAGTTTTTGGATTGGACTTGAAGTATACATTTTCGTTTCTTTTTCATCCTCGTATTCGTAGGTCCACTGTCACATTCTTCTCCTTTTGCCGACAAAGTCATCACAGAGTTGGGCCCATTGGACTGACAAGAAATCAATTGGGCTTTGAATTGGAGAGGTCTATTGTCTATGGGCTCAGAGTTATTCAACATTGTTGTCGGCCCACACAGTCCAATACAATCGCATTGAAGCGACACCGTTTACTACCTTACTTTTCGTTTGGGGAACCTCAATTTGGCCCAAAATTCGAAAAGAGAGAAAAACATGAAGATAATGACTGACACGTTTCCCCAGGATAGACAGAAAAAAAATAACAAAATATTTTTTTTATTCATTTCGTTTCATAACAAGTGCAGCATTGAACTTTTTAATAAAAATTAATGTGTGTATTTTTTTAAATATAAAGATTATAATATTCTTAAATTTGTGTGAGAGGAAGAAGAAAACAAAAATGGAAGGAGAAGTGATAATGGATCCGAGTTGATATGATATATAAATAAAATAAGGTGTTTTGATATATATGAAGAAAAAAAAATTCAAATAGAATAATGTTGTAAGTATTGTGGAACATTAAAAAAAATGTATTTATTCTGCGACGGAGGGAGTATTTTTTACGTTCGATAAAACTTGAATAAATGACATGTCGAGCTTAAAATTGGTAGTTATAAATTATCTGTAAGACGATCAAATAACCGTTTATATATTTATCGTTAAACATCAAGTATAATTTAAGTTCATAGTATAATCATAGACCAAAATAAATTTCTTATTTTGTCATTTAATATTAAAAAGTAACGCTTAATGAAGAATCCAGTATAGTGTTCTAAATAATATGAGACAGAGTGAGTAAAATATTACTATTTCGAGAAACTTAATTTTTTTTTATATCCAATATTAAGATTTAATTGTTCGCAATACGCATGTGATTAAAGTCTGTAACTTAAATTATTGATATATTCCCTCCGTTTCATTTATTTGCAACGTTTTGACTTTGCATGCATGTCGATATAAAGTTTGACACGTATCCAAAGACGATCAAACGTAATTTGTTTGTAAATTTATCGTAAAACATCAATGATTGTATAAGTTACGTATTTCAACTTAATACATGTTGTTAGACGATATTGATATAAAAACAATATTTATATTCATACGTATAGAATATGACAAAATACGTACATATTGTAAAATATGTGAAAACAAGGGAGTATAACATTTATCGCGTAAATCATAAAGTTAGTTGTGATACGAAAGATTCTCGAAATGATCAAATCATTTTTTTTTTATAAATTTATCATGAAATATTATTTTATAAATTTATCATGAAATATTATTTTATAAATTTATCATGTTTCTCGAAATGATCAAATATTTTTTTTATAAATTCTGCATTATAAGTTTGGATAAAAATTAATTTCATAATGTAGTTATAATTATAAAAAATAACATATCCAAGTAAATAATAACTAATATTATTATTGGATAATATTATAAATTTTGTGTTCTATGAAAATCGATCAGTTGATCACTCAAAATAAAAACCTTTTTTTTTTTTTTTTCAAAGTAGAGAAGAGTGAAAAAAACTGAAATTTCCGTGAGTATAATGTTGTTTTTGGGCTGGATGTCAATGCGTTTCAATTCTTCACACTTGAGACATCATCTCCCATTTCACCACTAGCCGTTTAAACTTCCCAATCTCCACTTCAATCATCAACTCCATCTCACATGGTCTAATATCTATTCTCCTCTAATTATCAAATTCCCATTTGCAGTTGAATACCAGAAACCCTAATTTTCTCAGTTGCGTGCAAGTTTCTCGTAACTCCCCCCCCCCCCCCAGTTTGACCCAATCTCTCT